>JACXGK010003844.1:0-42142 GCA_016801125.1 Novumbra hubbsi
ACTGACTGAGCCCCTTTCATTTAAACCAACACAAAATCTGCAGACAACCCCCCTCTCATTTAAATCAACACTATATCTACAGACGACATCCCTCTCATTTAAACCAACACTCAATCTACAGAAGACGCCCCTCTCATTTAAACCAACACTATATCTACAGACGACACCCCACTCATTTAAACCAACACTAAATCTACAGGCGACGCCCATCTTATTTAAACCAACACTAAATCTACAGACGATGCTCATCTCATTTAAACCAACAATAAATCTACAGACGGAGACCCTCTCTTATCAACACATCTGCTGAAATCTGGACTATTGCAATGCTTTTTTTTTTCACCACCTGGCTTTGTCTTCAATGCAGGCGTTGTCACGTCAGGTCATGTCACGTCCAAATAGGCCTATCTTACTCTTTATTGGATCACTGTCGTTATGCTGTGTCATGTCTATACATATTTGCTATCTTCTCTTGTTCTTTGTCTATGGGTATCTTAAATGACAAGTAAAATGTATTCATATTATTTACAGAATGTCTTTTGTCTGTGTTGTAGTATTACATTTGTACTGATCCAACACATAATTGGAATTTTATATTTATTTATTTAACAGTAAGTGTAATTTTGTTGAGGAAATGCAATGTGCGCCCCATCTAGTGTTGAGAGTCAGAAACCTCAACCTAAAAGCAGAGAGTAAAATACATGTATAAGGTCACAAATAGAGTGTATCACATTGTTTTATCCATACACTTTCTCTGCAAACCACACAACATTATAAATGTAATATTCCCAGTTTCCAAAAAACTGCATAAGTTGCAGATAAAAACAGAATGCAATGATGTGCCAATCATGTATCTCTATATTTAATTGAAAATAGTACAAAGACAACATATCAAATGTTGAAACTGAATAATGTTATTGTTTTTGGAAAAAACATTTTGAATTTGAAGCCAACAGCTGGGACAGAGACATGTTTACCACTGTGTTCGCCGCCGTGTTCTCCGCCGTGTTCTCCGCCGTGTTCGCCGCCGTGTTCTCCGCCGTGTTCTCCGCCGTGTTCACCGCCGTGTTCACCGCCGTGTTCTCCACCGTGTTCTCCACTGTGTTCTCCACTGTGTTGCATCACCTTTTCTTCTAACATCACACTGTAAGCGTTTAGGAACTGAGACCAATTTCTGTTGGTTTGAAAGTGAAATGTATTCCCATTCTGGCTTGATAAAGAATTAGGTTCCAAATAGTTGTAAGCATTACAAGACTTCTCCAGTCTTTTGTTGCCTCTGTCCCAACTCTTTTAAAACGTTTTGCTGGCATCAAAGTTTAAGGTAGGCATATATTTTTCAAGAAACAATAAAATGTTTAGCTTGTGTGTTTCTCAGATTTAACTTTTGATATGTTGTCTATCCATTATATTCTATTGAGTATAGGGTTTAAATTATTGCTCTCTGTTTTCAATTACATTTTACGCAGCATCCCAACTTGTTTGGAAACATGGTTGTAATTCAAAAGACTAACATTTAGTTTAAAAATCATAACAATGATGATTTAGTTTTCAGATGTCTTGCCTACAGCAATATTATATACTTTCCTTTACTAATCAGAATGGCTATATTTGGTTTGGACAATACACTATATATGTGTGTATTATTTATTTATTAAAGATCTTGGAGGTTTAGGGTTTAGAGTTTTTACAATGAAACTGTGAGCAACCCATATGAATTCTTCCCCTAAAAAATGTTTCATGATTCCTCAAAGAACCATTTGAAGAACCTTTTGGTGAAGACATTTAAGTGGAAAGGTTTTAACTGCTTCATTTGCATTTTTAATCATATTACTTTTTAGCTAAGCACTCTGATATCACTTTCAAACTTTGGTTACACAAAACCAAAATGTTATGTTATGTCCTTTAAATGGTATGAATTACATTTGAATAGATATTGTCAGATTATCCTTATGAAGAGCAATGCTTCTGAAGATGCAGTGGAACCTTTCCAATTTACAAAATAATTTAGAAACATTCAATTTAGGCTGGACGTGTTATATGTTTTTCATGTGTGCCTATTATGAGTTGAATCAATATCATACTTCACTTAGCTATAAGATTCCACGTTTGAAAGTGACTGCCTTTAATAACATATGACATGCTACACACAAAAAGAAAACATTTATTTTACTTTGAAACTGTTGGAGATCCCATACAAGTTCTACAAATAAAAATATGAAAGGGTATTTTAAACAGCTCATACCCGCTTCATTGACATGGCGATGCAATTGAAATGTAACACCTCTAAGAATTATGTGAGGACATTCGTTCGGTGACATTGTCAGTAGACAATTACCTAAAAAGTGACTTGTGTGTTGGTGTAACCCTGAAAAGGAAGTGTAGAGGCTGAGGTTTGTTAATCAGTGCTCCTTATCACAACATACACAGTACCTCTCAGGTGTCACGATTCCACCAGCATATCCGCTCCAAGACAAATGCTTAAGTGGCACAACATCAATTCCGCAATGATTTTGGCACTTTGTATGGTTGTGGTTAACTGTTGTGCCTTTTACAGAACTTTGATGTATATGTCGCATGTTGTAGCAATAGCATGCAGCATATATGTAGCATCAATACGCCAAATGTCATACAGTCTTAATTATTCTCACCAATGGTATGTGGAGGATACTGGCTTAGCAATAAGACGAATGGTTTGGTTGCCTGGTCACTACAGGTGGAGGACTGGAACTCAAGGAATCTTTGTGATGTGTCATTCAACTGCTTGCTTTTCTTGAATCCTGTGCTTCTTGAATCCTGTTGGTGTGTCCATAAAATCCCTAACTGATTGTCAGCCTCATTATATCAATTCAGAGATGAGATGTAGAAGCTTAGACAAACCTTGGGACATCCCTGCTGTTAAAGTATTTTCTCTTCCTGTCATGGTTGAAGTTTTACCACAAATGTGATCCAATATAAACCTAGTGGGGTAGGATTCACATTGTCCATTCCCACTCAACCTTCTGGACTTTAGATCTGGGAACAAGTTCATGTTGGAATAAACTGAGAGCCTATAACAGAAACGGAAACGGAAACGTTGTCATTGATTCTAGATCTCGCACCTCCACTCTCATCAAAGGTACCTTTCCTTGTAACCCATACCCATTTACTGTAATTTTACCTCATACTACTTAATGTGTTTTTCTGTCATGCACCATAGCACCAAAGAAGATTCCTGGTATGTATAAATGTACTTGGCAATAAAGCGTTTCTGATTCTGATACTGAGATAACCTGTCAGTGGTCTCAAACAATGGTCAGTGGTCTCAAACAATGGTCAGTGGTCTCAAACAATGGTCAGTGGTCTCAAATCACTGAAGCTGGTAGAGGGAGAATGTTGGCCAAAATATAAAGAACAATTTGGAATCCTTTGTTTTTGTATCCCCTTCGAAGATACTAGTATTATATTAGATGGGATGCTTCCTGTAAATCTGTCTTGGAAATTCAACTCCATGATGGCACCAGGTGAAGCCAAGAAACCTGTTCATCATGAGATATTTCTTGACCTGCTACGTATGAGAAATAAGGCAATAGTTAGCACAGTTTGACACTTAACTGCAAATCATTGACATATGAAAAACCCAATGTTTTTAGAATCTACCCATTAACTAAAAAGGACATCCTTTTGGTTAACTAATGGGACATTCTAGCTTTAAAAGAGAGTGCATTCCTCAATGGAGCAAAAGTACTACAGGAACTTCAGCAGATGAACAGTTCCATCAGAATTTCTCTTTTCAAGCCCAGGAAAACTTTTTTGCTCTTCATTTTGCAAGACTATAGCTTTCAGAAGCTTAGGGAACAAGAATGTTTATAGAAGAGCGTATTCTAACACTTTTTAAAAGGAACTTTCACCACACCTGTACATACTGGAGTGTGTTCTTCAGTTTTGGACTGTGTATAGCCTTCCTAGGACCCACCATATTGGACTTGCAATGTCAAACCCAGTCTACCCTGAGTCAGATCACCTGGGTGTTTTTCTCCCAGCAGTTCTGCCTGCTCCTAGGCAGCTCCATGGGAGGCATCTTCAAGAAAACGTACGTATGAATTACTATTCAAAACGTTCTCTAATCGCTGTGTGAAAATTCATATTTCACTTCACAATACCATATAGTTAGCTTCAGTTTAATATGGAGCGTTTTGGCAGAAGCGTGTTGACTGACTTCTCACTTAAGAACAATAGTTAGAAAAAGTTGACCGTGGTTCTAAAGTATTCACTTAATGAATTCGGCAAGGATCTCTGTAGTCCAGGGATGGCTCTTATTGGTGTGTTTTGTTTCCTCAGCCCAGCCAACGTATTGTGCCTTTCGCATGATTAAAAAAATCGACCGGCCAAGATGCAAAGTTTAGAATGCTAGTAGTCAAACCAGCTGTGTTTACTAGGCATGTGTAAAACGGTCTGGTTGCACAACCCTGTTGAAAGGGCCTAGCCAGCCGCACAAACCATTCCTGCCATGAGCAGATGCAGAATGTGAATTCTGGTAAACACTTCCTCCCTCCATGTGTCTCGTAGGCTGTTAACGGCCCTGGCCGCGCTGTTCCTGTCCTCGCTGCTAATCTCTATCATATTTGCCGTCATCCCGTTCTGTCACAATGTGCTGCTGCTGGCCGTTGCCATGGCAGTGTCCGGTCTGGTCATGGGCATCATTGACACCATCGCCAACATTCAGCTGGTCGCCATCTATCAGAAAGACTCTGCAGTGTTTCTCCAGGTGAGAGAGAACCTTCGGAGGTCGTGATACATCCCAAGTGGGTTCTAGTTACAACCAGTGACTAAGCGATAGGCTTGTTTGCGCGTTGTTCTCCGCAGGCCCTCCACTTCTTCATTGGATTCGGGGCGCTAGTCAGCCCCCTTATTGCTGATCCGTTCCTGTCCGAGACAGGCTGCGGGATGGGGAACGTGACGGAGAACGTGACGGAGATCATGCACCACTTCAGGAACTCGTTGAGAAACAGCCCCATTGCGTGGCATAACGTGTCCATGGACCACCTCTCCTTAGAGGGAGAGCCGGAGACGTCTGTTGTGTCCTATGCCTTCTGGATCATGGCTACGATCAATGTAAGTTATCCAGTAAGGAGTAGTTCCCCACATAAACTGTTCATAATGTCAATTGGACTATCGGAACTGTTTTTTTTCTTTGTGACTTACTAAATGTTTCCCTGATAACAATTTGAATGATGTCACCCCCAGCTGCCTGTGCCAATAGCAGTGTTGTTCCTGATGTATCGAGAACGGTTAATCCCCGGCTGCCCCAGTACCAACCCCCGTCTCCTGGACAAGGATGAGCTAGCCATGGAGAACCAGGGTGCGGGGGGCCCTGACATAGAACCTAAGGACCAGGAGGAGGGAGGAGGTACATACATTTCACACATTTCAGATTGGATAAAAGCCTTTAATTTCCTCTCTCATAGGAAAGCATAACTGAGATATAACCTCAATCGGATAATATTTGGATTTCATATAAAACCGGCATCTGTCACATCAACGTCTAAAAGTTAGAATTTGTAAAAGACTACCAACTTCCGTATCACCTGTGTAGTTTAGAGCTCAGATATTTTTTCTCACGGTACTTTGCAGGGGATGGAGGAATATTCAGCTGCTGTCGGAATGATAACCTGCTCGGGTTGCCTCTGTCCTTCTTTGGGATTCATATCCTTGGCGGAATGGTGTTGTTCATGACCGATGGCATTGTGGTGAGTGGCGCTGATTCGGTTTTAAAATAGGACGGTGTACGTTTGCAGCAACAGGGTTAATCTGCGACCTCAATTCCTCTAGGGCGCGTATGCAGGCTTTGTATACACGTATGCAGTGTCTCCCCCCATGTCTCTACCCAATAAGACTGCGGGGTATCTGGCCAGTGTCTTCTGGGCAGCTATCACGGCGGGACGCCTGGTGTCCATTCCTCTCACCTCTCGCGTCCGGCCCGTCCGACTGCTGGTTTTTAACCTGGTAATGACAATGACTGATACATGACGCACGGATTGACGGAAACAACGTATTAATCCCCCCTGAGGGAAATGAACTCCCGCCGAGTCTTCTGAGTCGTTTGTCTGGGTAATGCGTTCTCTGAACGCCTGACTGAGGTGTGTCTTCATTCCTGCAGGCTGGCATCATCGTCACCGTGGTCCTGTTGCTCCTGCTCTACACCGACAGCCTGTTTCTGTTTGTCGGGACTACTTTACTGGGCCTGTTCCTCAGCAGCATCTTCCCATGCATGCTGGCCTACACTGAGGACATCTTGGACTACCGAGGTACGGTTATCCCTCAACAGCACGACATCGGCGTTGACGACGCCGCGACGATGTAGTCACGTGCGATGAGAGTGTTTTTCTGAGGCCCGTCTTATGCTTCCCGTGGCAGGATGCGCGACCTCGGTTCTAGTAACCAGCGCTGGGATGGGGGAAATGGTCATGCAAGTCCTGGTGGGATCGGTAAGACCGCGTCAAGGCGTGTCATCGGGCAAAGAGCAGGAAAGATAAGAGCAAGAGGTAGATAAACAGTGTGCTAACGTGCCTTTCATTCCCCAGATTATCCAGAGCGAGGGCAGCTATAGCTTTCTGCTCTGCGGCATGATCATCGGATGCGTCGGCTTCGTTCTCTTCTTCGGCCTTCTGTTCTTCCATCACATGCACAGGAACTACCTCGCAGGTACTAGCAATGTTAAACACACGAGCTACAAGGTGCATATCTGTTCACAGATTAACCTTCGGTCTCCCAAACAGGGACCTCAGTGAAGTCAGCCATGGTGAAAGAGCTCCCATCACCAGAAGGGACGGTAGAACCGAGTAAAACAGAACCAACGGAGAGCAGCTGAGAAGTAGCTGAGATGTTTCACATTGAAAAAGAAGAAAATAACGATTAGGTAAAGATCAATTCATCAAGTAGGAGTCAGGGGAGTGAATAATATGAATAAGTTATTCATAATTTATTCTACATGATAGAGAGCCTCCATTATCCTTCATGCAAATGCAGCTACTGTGTCTCATTTCAACGTCTTATTCTGATGTTTTGTAGATAGACCATTTTAAAGGTGCAATGTGGAGTTGCAATATCCATTTTTGGATCTTTAAATGGGTCATATGTAGCTCCTTTACTGACCACATTTTGTGTAAAAACTAAGGACAGAGAGCGCCCTTTAATGGTCTTGCTGACAGGTTTCATGATAAATATTTAATCAACGTTTTTTGTGTACAAAAGATCGGTGTAAGTTATTGTATGTTATTTTTGTTACATCATTGAATCACCAAATACACTGCTGTTATTTTCCCCACTGCAGCAACATTTATTGGTTGCAGCCAATTTAAATCCCACATATCAGCTTGTTTCACTCCAAAGTGTGTATAAAACGTAAAAAACAGAAACATTCTACAAGCTTAAAACATGGTTCAAACAATGATCCAGCATGATCGCTCCGCTTCGTACAGAAAAGAGTAATTTGATGTTGTTTCAACTGCCGATTCCGGCTTTATACCTCCTATGTGGAGAATGTTTGTGTATTAAGAGTTGTAAAAAAAACTGGTATTTATGTTACATGATAATGTGCTTTTTTAAGAATGTTTGTGTTGATGCAAATTGTCACAATATTAAAATGTCTATTAAAACAAAATTAACATGAGCTGAATGAGTACTTCAACAGATTCACTGACAGTCGCTCACGAGAAGGAGATGTTTTCAAAACATTCAATATTTATTGATATTTTTCCCCATTTACTTTCAGAGCTATAATGCATGATACAGAACATGCTCATAAAGGGGCGGTCCAAAGTTCTGAAAAAGCAACAGTGGCTTGACAGTCCTACGTTACTACATTAGGCCCAGTTGCAGCAAGAGCATGCCGTGTCAAAGACCAGGCCGGAGGCACAGGACTCTAAGAAGGACCTGCCCTGGCTACAGTTGTAGAACTGGTTCTTGTTCGTGGGATTGGCATACATCCCAGAGGCTTTGCCGACACAGAAGCTGCTGTCGATGCCACTGTTGCCGCTGGGGTTCCCACCGCTGGGGTTCCCACCGCTGGAGCCCCCGCCGCTAGCCGGGGTGCTAGCCGGCGTGCTACTGGAGCCACCGCCGCCGGTCACGCCCGGGATGGGTGGCAGAGGGGTTGCAGGTGGCTGGCATGCTGGAACAACCATCATGAGAACACACGTCATGGATACGACATATTGTAGGGGTTGTATGTAATCATGTCACACAGGAGTCCCAATGCTCTATAGAAAGAGTTATACTATCAATAAGCTTTTCACAAACTATCATTCAACTGTTGCCTAAGGTTAAGGCTAGGTTTAGAATAAGGTTTAGGGTAACGGTGGAGGTTATGGATAGAATAAAAGTTAAGTGCCACTTAACACACAGTGTGTAGATGCTTACACTCTGCTTCCAGATTGAGACCCTTCTTGAGAACGTTAATGAGAGGGTATTTTCCCTGGCCACAGAAGGTGCCGAGGTAGTCGTCCATATCAAGGGTCCAGACCATGGCCCCTCCAAAGTTGTTCTTCTTCAGCCAGTCAACCTGTAGACAGCGCAAGGCACAACCGTATAACAGCACGCTAAAAAAACAATAAAAGGCCACAGTGGAGGTTAGTGCATGCAGGCAAATGCTATAGAATAACAAGATGCACTGCTGCATGGTGACCATCGGAGGGGAGCCATGCTACTCCTACAGATGTTATGCGCATAGACGTGCAGTGAAATATTGATACTCTATTGTGGGCGGAATTTACTTGGATTGACCTAGTTAACAACATGACTTAAAAATGTATGACTTATTTACATATGTGTGCTGCACCAGTTTGCTCCAGCCTCTACACTCAGAACCCTATAAAGCATTTCACTATAATGCGTAACTAATAGTGTCTTCAATCTGCTATAGATACTATGGTTTTTACCTTGATCCCAAAGCTCTTCACATTGTCATAGCCAACCCATTGGGTCCCTTGGTAGGCGTAAGGCACATCCTGCACGGCGTTCCAAACCTCAGTAGCACCATCTTTTAAGAATCCACAGATCTGCCCAATACAAAAACACTGGGATTCAATGGCAGTCATTGATTTCTCTCTCCAGTGTCACCAGTTTTCAGGTGTTAAGAAAGTTTCCCTCGCTGCTGTGATATCAAACAATCATTTAAGAGGAGTACACCGGAAACCAGACCATAAGGAAGGCTTCAACAGTTTACTTTTTATATATGGCACAAGAAGTACCACAAATTAAATGACCTCAAAGTAAGCCAACTCCCCAGCCTCCTGTGTGTATTTCCCAGGAGTTCCAGCCCCGGCGATAGACGCTCCCACTCCGTGGTTAGCTGCGTTCCTCAGTGTGAAGGAGTTGCCATAGGTGGGGAATCCAACGATCAGTTTCTCGGCTGGGGCTCCATTGCTCTTCCAGTAGTTCATGGCATAGTCCTAAGAGACAATAGCTTTAAATGTTTAGTGTTGGCTACATGCTAACTGAAATTCACTTGGGTAAATTGACTAGAACTATCCCACAATGAGCAAGGTAACTTTGTCCTGCTCACCACATTGAAGTAGATGAAGCCACCATTGTCCGCGGGACCCTTGAAAAGGGGACTGCACTCTCCAGTGAAGGGATCCCATGAGCCATGGAAGTCATATGTCATGACATTTATCATATCTAAGGCCCTAGACGTGACAAAAGAAGCAACCTGTTATTTTACGGTCAGTATCCAGAATAGCCAGGATTGCCGTCATGTTTTGAGTTCCGCCACTCCAGAGTGAATGTAAAGGAGATGCACACATACTGTCCAAGCTTGGGGATTTCGTAAGCAGTCTCGATGGTTCCCATTCCAGCGGAGACGGCAGCAGACATCAGGAGACGAGCCTTGTTAGTCTGCTTAGCCTCCTTCTCAAAAGCGGCCCTCATTTCCTGTTATATACACATTGGAGGTTTACTGCAATAGATACACATGAAATTTGCATTGGTCTATCAAATACTTGTTTCATCGAAGCATCGTACATGGCAACAGTGCTGTTACTTTGGCCTAAGTAACCAATCACACGTGTTTGTTCAAGACTTGCGCTGCCATCTAAAACGTACTTCCAGGCAGAGGGCCTGAGGGCTTACTGCAACTAGCGTATGGCTACCTCATGGACACATTGCTAAGTACAGGGGATTTTGGATGGGGCACGCTTACTATACCCTCATGGTACATACTGCACTCAGTGTCGGGCTTTTGAAGGGTGATATTGAGACTGCTGGTTACAGAGAGCTTCCCTGGGGGTATGTTATGTATTTCTGTATTATATTTGTGAGCGACATCCATAGCTACATCCTAAACAACATCTATCACAAAACAAGCGATAGCTGTGGAGGGTTTAGTTTTTAGTAATTTGACCTCCAGAAGAACAGAGTAGAGCTGCTGATCTTGAGGAGGGCTCCCTCTGTTGGCCGGATACTCCCAGTCAATATCCAGACCATCAAACTCATACTTCCTCAGAAAAACGATCACAGAGTTGATGAAGGTCTGACGGTAGGTGGGACTGGCAACCATGGCAGAGAATCTGACGGGGGGAAAAAAAGAATGGCCCTGTGATGTAATCTAGGCAGAAACACAGAGGAATAGATGAGGCCCATATTGACAGCATTCCAGGAACAGCCGATCATCTTACCCAGCGGAGCCAAAGTTCCATCCTCCAACGGACAGAAGAGTCTTCAGGTTGCCATTCCTGTTAAAATGCATGTGTCATTCTATTTTTCAATTTCAACCCAACACACACGCACAACGTTTGTGCACAGCATGTGTGTGGAAAAGGACAAACATAAGCGTCCTATGTTTAACCTGTGGTCCAGACCTTCACGTCAGGTGTCAGGTTCCCGTGAGGGTACTCACTGGTTCTTCAGGCCGTTGAACTGGCTGTAGAGCTCCACGTCATTCCACTCGTAGGTGGCCAGTTCATTGTTCTTCATTGTGGCGAAGGCATAGAGAAGATGGGTACAAAGGCACGGGTCGATGTCATTGGGCATGTAGATGGTGGGAGGTGGTCTATACTGAGCCCAGTTTGTGAAGTAGCATGACAATATGTAAGCGGACCCTGAGACACAAGACCAAAGCAGATATGAATCATCCTGTTCTTTGCCTCGTTCCCCCTTTTACCGGATTTCACCAACACAAAGACTATGAACACGTTTTCTGGAGTCCACTTACCGAGCTGCGCGTGCAGCAGCAGGGCTAGAGCTAAGGAAGTAAAAGACACAGATTACATTTTGTTGTGCACGAATTAGATGCATGCCACAGAAAATGCA
The DNA here is from genome assembly GCA_016801125.1 of Novumbra hubbsi. NCBI lineage: Eukaryota > Metazoa > Chordata > Actinopteri > Esociformes > Umbridae > Novumbra > Novumbra hubbsi. The sequence continues at coordinate 11,287 of JACXGK010003844.1, forward strand.
GTGTTAATCTTTCACCATAGCTACTTACCCGTCACAAACAGTACTTTGCCCATGGTTGTCTTGAACAAAGAGTGTGTGTGTGTGCATCTTATGTTACCATTTTTATAGTCTCTGCATGCGCTAAAAAAAAAACCTTGAAGAGCACTTTTCCCAAAAAGGGAATATTGACTAAAGATTGTTTCACCTTATATAACCTATTTGTTGGCTGTGTGGTGTGATTACCTATCTTTCCATTATGCTTTGCAGTAACACTGCCAAATTGGATTTCTCCTTGTCTGAAGGACCTACAGGAGTGAGGGGTGACTGGGATAAGCCATAATGAGTCAAGCACACATTTTCAAATCAAATGTTGGTTCTCAGAGATTATATTGGGATTTCAGGATTCTATCTAAACCAAAGTAAATCATTGTAATACTTACAAGACACTTGGGCCAGCAACATTACAATAAAAACAGAGATAATTGGAATGGAAGGACTTTTAGACAAATTCTGTATTTATTTATTTTGTCAGTGGTTTCAAACTGTCAAGTGTTGTAAAATAAAATGAAACATTTTTGCACAATCTTATGACAATTGTGTTATATTGAATCTAGGAAACTGACGAATATGACAGCATCCAAGACCACCTGTGGACATTTTATTGGACTTATTATTCCAAGTTAGAATAATGTAACATTGATATTTGTGAATTGTGCATTTTCTGTTTGACCAGCTAAGAGCTATGGTAATAGCACAGCTAATATAAACAAAGCACAAAACAGAGGCACTTTAGATAAAGGATATTTAGTAGCTCTAGAAACTAACCTGATCAGTGTCTGATAAGAATATTTGTGATAATTTCGCAGTGTTAAAGGAACAAAACAAAAGTTTCTGCAATCAAACAGATTAGTCAATAGTTAACTTCTCTTTCCATCCTTCACGTTATCATCATTTCAGACTACATTCATCATGGAACATGAAGGAAATGCGTTGCTAATGGAGCATGTTATGGAGTTATAGCTTCAGCAATCACCTCAAAGTTGACTTATAGAAAGCAAGAAGGGATCATTTGTTCTTTCTTTTCAATCTAGCAACATTGTCTGTGCTGCTTGAGGCATTCGTAACTGAGAAATGCATCTAACCAAATATTTGTGGCATAGTAGTAGTAAGGAATTGTTTGGTACACTTCTCTTACTACCTACTTTTAGTTGACAAGACATTATTTCCTCACATAAATTCTTTTTTGAGGCATGCAATATTTTGTCAGGAATAAGCACATTCAAATCATTTAACTTGGCACAGACTAAAAATAAAACACCTCAGACGTGCTAAAACAAAGCAATGTACAAAACTAAAGGCTTGGGCAATTGTATAACCAGACACAATTTTTGTTTTCGGCTTGATTAAGCATTAGCCTTTCACTTTCACTGGACTACATAGAAGGGTTGAAATATAATGAAGGCCTATATGTACTAAATCTATGGTATATACGTCTGTGTATTTGTCACCAGATCCATTCACTCATACAGAGACCAACAACATTTGCTGATAAAAATAGGAAACGAAACATCTCAAAAATCATATCTATTCCCAAATAAGAAGATCCACAGTATCCCTCAGATAACATAAGATAAACTAAACCCAAACATGTTGACATTTCGATACAAAGTTTGGATTTCATTTTAATAGTGTAATGTAACTTGTACAGTCTTGTAAGTGGTTTTGCATCCTTGGTGCTTGGTTGTGCATGGATAAGTAAAAAGTGACCTTGTGGTGGCCGTGGTTTGGACTTCTGTTAACAAGCACTATTGGTCAAACAAAAGATATTGTATGTGTAACCCATGATCCTGTTGTCTGTCTGTTCTTTTACATAATGTTAAAGCACTACTTGTATTTTGGTCTATTTCTCTTTAATACTTCTTTATTATAGAAAATATTTAAGTACTAATCCAATTTATAGAACAACAACTACAAGAGAACTAACAGTCGTAGCAACAACAACAAGGTTGCCATTTGCAGACAGTAAGCATAAACTTTAACTACTTGATACAGTCACTTAAATGCATGCATTTGCATTCACACTAAGTCATACAGACTATTTTAAAGATTTACTCTTAAGAATAACTCAAATGTTTTCATCTTTATGCTATTATTTTGTAATAAAACATAAATATAGATATAACAATATTTATTTGGCTGTTTAAGCACAAAACGACCCATCACCCATTATTTGTTACAACATTTCAACATAGAATGGAGGATTAGGTGCCATTAAAAGTAGAACTCGTTTCTAAGCGTATCACCAGGAAGATTGCTCATCATGGGCCTAATTCTGACTTGAGATAAGTAGACTTAACATAAATATGGTCTTCTGGTCACATGTTAAATCAATTCACTAAAGGGCCGGGGCAGCATGGAACGTCAAGCTAGTCACTTTGTAGCTATGAACATTGCAATAATGCTGAGATCCTAGTCCTCTCTGCTCTAACAATATCATATGTTGTCTCTAGTTAGGAAATAGTTTATGATTTTCTATAATGATTCGAAACTATCTAACAGGATTATTTTTTGCAAGTGTTCATATTGGAGGATGTGTTCATATGAAACTCCTGTAAGGAAATTTACAAGATATGATTGTTTAAGAAAATAATGAATCTGTTTGGGCTTGTTCCTAAAGGAATAAAGATGTTTTAAGAAGAAATACCATGTCACCAATAACGATCCATCTGGAATTACTTTTTAGCTATTAAGTCCTAAAGGGCAAACAAATCATTGGTTTAGAAGAAAAAATTAAAGTGACATTCAATTCTAGCCTATTAAGACAAGGTATGTGCTGTTGGTGCGGATGGTAAATCCTCTCCCCAAACGACATCCCGCATACCTCGAACACATTTTTAAATTACGTTAATTCAACCGATTAAACCCCTAGCCATTCTGTGAAAGTCACCCTCTGAGTTTTGTCAGCAACACACGGGCGCAGATAACAATCCAAGCAAGTGTTAAGGGGAGAGAGGTTGGTTTGAGATTTACGGAGTATGATTTTAGAGTAGTTGTGTACTCTCGATGGAAAAAATATGTACTCGGAATGCAACTTTAATATTCCAGTAGGAATACTCCAAAGCATGTGAGTAGGGAAAGCAGAACCGCGTATTGGTTGGTCAGTCCTCTATCCATGTCTGTGGTCCCTTAGTTTACCTGACTATTGTGCAGCCTCTGGTGGCGTGGACTGGAGTTGCATTCGTAATTGGTACTAGTAGCAGCAGACAACCAAGCAGCTGCCAACGCCCGGCGAAGTAAATACCAGATGCAGTGAGAAAAAGGTTGGGATATCTTCGAATTAAATGTTGTAGTTATCAATAGCGTGTACATGTACTCAATACAAAGCTATGTTGAAGGTGTTTACTTATAGGTTGGCCATTAATTCAAGATAATAAGAAAAATGTATAGGAAATTGAGAATGCTAGCTAGCTGTTCATACCGACCTAGTTGTAGCTAACGTTAGATAGCTAGCTTGGCCTACGTCAGTTTAGATTTAGAAGGAGCAAAGTAGGTAGTTATCTAATGTTATATAATCTCTAGTTTATACTAGTTTGTACAACTTTGTTCTTAATGTTGTTGCTAAAGCTCCATTTAAACCAGAATGTATTCATTTCGGGAAAAGAAAACGTAGTTTGGAAAGGTTTCTTTAACAGGCCAACAGAATGAAACCGGGAAGGGAGGTGTAGTACAACATTTTATATTGGTATTGAACTAAATCCACGTTAAGTCGCTCTTTTTATCTTCTCTTGAATCTAAAACATTTTGTTTGACTATATGTTTTCATGCTTGGCCTAATATCCAGCTCGAGAACCAGTTTAGACAGTTAGCGAGCCAGTACATAAAATTAAACAATAAGGCACTAGGGGGTGTGGTATATGACCATTATACCATGACTAAGAGCTGTTAGGCACGATTCCTCATTGTGGGAGTGCCTAGATCCTGTACTTAGGCTATATTGTCCAACACCACAAACACCCAAGATGCCTTATTGCTATTACAATAATAATAATGATTGTACTTCAACAGTGTGTTTCATGGCACCCAAAGTGCTTTACATAGTTGAGAGGGAAGCACACCTCAATATAAACTGATTGCCAATGCAATTATAACAGTAGAATATGTATTTTACCCCAGCTTCAAGCCAATCCTCATTCAGGATGCAACCACCCGGTTTATAATTAAACATGATGGACGGCAGTGTGTGGCCTATATACCATGGCAAATGTTTTTGAAGTGCATGGCATCTTCTAGTGGCTAATTCAAAGAAAACACCCACCGGGATTATGATTCAAATATTTCCCCATTATATTAACATGGCAGAGGTTACACATGTAAACAATTGTGTGAATAAAACCTGTAATTATCTGTGCTGGATTCATGTCTATGGACGGCTATCACTGTCAGCATATGTGCCAATCTTCCTTCACAAAACCCAAAACCTCTTGATTCTCGAATCAAATGAACAACCAGTCGTTTTGAACTAATGGTGTAACGGTACGCCAAACCCACAGTATGGTATGTATTGCCGTTTCAGCATCACTGTTTAATGTGGTTTTGGTACAGCACAAACACCTAACCTTAAGAAGGTAGCACCTACATAGGCCATTTTTGTGGCTATCACCGTTGTAGTCAACCTAAAAGCCAAAATGCTTCTTAACTTGAGATTCCTTTCCAATTTCGGCTCTGAAATACCAACAATAAAAATACTAAACATTAAGACCTGTGCAAATTCTCTAATATATATTTTTTTCTCTGCGCAGTTAATTCAAGGGGCATTGAACACAGCATAGCTCACGCCAAGCCATGCTGTGATATGTTTAGGTATGGCCAATAAGGCATCTTAAATGAAGCCAGGTTTTGTTTGGAAGTAGTGGCCAGGGATGGTGGCATCAACACATACATGTTAACAAGCCATATATGTTTGTTTTTTGTCGTCTAGCCTTTCCCCTAACCTTAACCACACTGGAATTATGACTTAACCTCAATTGCTTTTGTCCAACCTTAATTTTAAACGTAACCTTTACCATCCGGATTAGTAACAAACCTTCATTTTGTTTGTAGTGCAGTGCCAATATTAACAAAACCATATCACCAAAACAAATTAAGACTGTCAATTTCATGAAGAGTGTATTAAGAGTCTTTAAAATATCTCACTGGTTTTTGTAGTTGAATTTTTAAAATCAGTACTTTCACAACTGTGTATTAATGAGAGATATGCTATATCCACTGTCAAGTTAATACCACAGTAATGGCGAGGACGATACTTCCTTGTCTCAGACTCATCTAAAGTCTTGTTGCTAAGTTATGCATAATTCAGTTTCTATTTTCTTTTGCAGACATAAGCAGAGAACGCCAATATGCAGACAATTAAATGTGTTGTGGTTGGAGATGGAGCAGTTGGAAAAACCTGTCTTTTGATTTCATACACAACCAACAAATTCCCCTCTGAATATGTACCAACAGTAAGTAGCTATAGCTGTCCATACATTGGGTTTCCCCTCACTGATTGTTGATCAGTACTTATCTGAACTTTAGGTAGACTTCTAATTTTCATGTTTAACTCTCTCTTTAACTGAAAATGCTTATATATAGTTAATTATTGTGCAGAACAGATATCTTATTCTCTATCTATCTTTTCATTCCAGGTGTTTGACAACTATGCAGTTACCGTCATGATTGGAGGTGAACCGTATACTCTGGGTTTATTTGATACTGCAGGTGAGAGTTGGTCAACGGTTCTCAATTTCATGAAATAATACTTAGGTTTGTTATTTACATTGAATAATTGTATTGAATCTGTTTGTGCAGGTCAGGAGGACTATGACAGGTTACGGCCTTTGAGCTATCCCCAGACAGACGTTTTTCTAGTCTGCTTCTCTAGCGTTTCCCCTTCTTCATTTGAGAATGTTAAAGAAAAGGTGAGCCCAGCTACATAATATGCACAAGGTGAAGATGTATGTCGTTCAATTACCTAATTGACAATTCCAATGTTGCTGCTCTCCTGCAGTGGGTACCTGAAATCACTCACCACTGTCCCAAGACACCATTCCTGCTGGTGGGAACTCAGATCGATCTGAGGGACGACCCTTCCACAGTAGAGAAGCTGGCTAAGAACAAACAGAAGCCCATCACCCCTGAGACAGCGGAGAAGCTAGCCCGCGACCTTAAGGCAGTCAAATATGTTGAGTGCTCTGCCCTGACACAGGTGAGGGATTTTATTTCAAACGTATCGACTGGAAATGTAGATATATGTGCACGTTAAGACGTGCACATTTTGCTCTAGTGTCTGTTGTTTTTGTGCCTTGCTTAGGTCTGGCCTTCTGTGTTTGTGCTCTAATGCTGGAAACCCATTGCAATACTCCTGTGTGTCTGCTGACTAACCACGCTCTAATGCTGGTCATATTCCCTTCTCTCCCTGTAGCGAGGTCTGAAGAATGTATTTGATGAAGCTATCCTAGCAGCTCTAGAACCCCCTGAAACCCAGCGAAAGAGAAAGTGCTGTCTGTTCTGAGGGGCAGTTCTTTTAATCCTTGCTTTGCCTCTGTGGTCGTTTGCTGCTTCTTCAATGTAAAGAAATGTCTATTTGTCAAGTAAATAACCAAATGGTCTTTTTAAAATGTCTGCCCATTAACCTCTTTCATTTGAATGCCCAATTTTGTTTACAACTGGCCTAATAGTAGCCCATACTACCTTGGCCTTTATGGCGAGGATGCCAACCTATATTTTTCTATGGGAGAGAACACTTTCATTTTTGGCACTTAATGTGCAAGTTTACATTAGGCTGCAGCTGAGTTTCCTTTCCTAAAATATATTACCTCAGTATTTATATGCTTAAATTTCATCCAATCTTTTCTTAGAAACATTTCTGTGCTGTCTATACAAGTATTATGAGCGACAACTAACTGTTTTTCTATCATGTCAATGTTATATTTTTTTTCTATATTAAAAACAGTAGCTACGCATTATTTAAAGTTCCCCACTGGATGTTAAGATCTTCAAGATTTTGAGAATGACTAAAACCTGTTATGACATTTGAATAAAGTTAAATTACAAATTAAAATTCTCCAAATTTAAAGTGTGTAACATTTGTAAATCATTCCGGTCATTTTGTTTTTATGATCACACCTTGCAAGGTTAAAGGTATTTGGTCCATTCATGTTTTGTGTTTACAGAAAGGGCTAAAGAATGTCTTTGATGAGGCAATACTGGCTGCCCTGGAGCCTCCAGAACCAAGGAAGAGGCCCAAATGTGTGCTGCTCTGAATAGTTTCCCCTCGTCGGTTGGTTGGAGAATTTCAACCACACTACTTGGAGAAAAGCAAACCGTTATTGCACAAGAGTACTTCACTCCTATTGGTAACTGATGCAAATACTTCTAAAATGTTTGCAAATTAGTGTGTGAGCTATACTGAAGTAGATTGTATGTGTACTAGTAGAGAGCAATCTGTGTCATAGTATACTTACTTTAATTCCTTGAGCCATCTCAGTATTTATAAGTTAAACAGATTGGTTGTGTCGTTGTCTGGTCAGAGTGTGGGATGGTTACAGACTTAACAGCTGATGATAGGGATCAGTGACAGCGGAACAAACAAATGGTTGTTGTGCCAGGTGTATATCCATGTGAACCACTTAGGATGGGGTAGGTGAAATACAACACTTAACCTATATTCAAACCACTATTTCCCTCCACCTGGCTTAGAAGTAAAGGGGCATTAGAGATAGGTAAGCCACCCAACCCAATTGTACTGTGTTATGACATACCTGGACCACCATTGAGATGTGCCTTTTGATAGGTAAGGCAGGTGGTGAAAATTAAACTGAAGTGCCACTTTACCTGTCAGGTTTTGTATACCAGCTATGAACAGCTGCTGAATGAATTTGCCTAGTTCCCGAGTCGTTGGCGTGGTCACATGAATTATGTCGTGTATTTCTCCAAAACAATATACTATATAAACCATGTGCAAGGAGTGTTGGTCAGGCCGACAACCTGGTCACAAGAGTAAATGAAACATTGTGTAAGTACATTTGTGACAGATGATTTTGTGTAGTACCATTACACCTGGGTAATAATAAGGGTAACCGTTAGGTACTGTCATGAATTACAGTACTGCGGTAAACTATTTGAACTTGCAACACCCGCTGCATCGAACAACTGTTTTGATAATCAATAATTCTGTTGATTACTACTCCAATTATTCGAATGGTATTAATACTTTAATTCCAGAATTAAATTAGTGTTTTATTTAAAATAAATTAACGTTTTCCGTGTTTTTCTTATCCTTTTAAAATTCCTTCAATAGAACAACTGTAGGCAGTAGTTCTTAAACAAATAAGAACATTAGCAAAAACTAAGGGGATAGCACTGTTGAAAAAGCATTCCAGGGTATCATGAAAGCTGGTTGAGAGACTTTTGACTTGATCCTGTAAATGTTAAATGCAATGCATTGAAATGCCTCAGCGTTTATATTTTGGAGAACTAGCCACATTTGACACGAATGGGTTAATTCCTGAGTAACGTCGTTAATGGTTTGCAGGCTGGAGCTGCTCAGCTACACACAAACTCTACATGCTCAAGTAGATTGTTGTTAGTGAAAAAAACATGACGTTAACACAGCCATGCATTCTTAATTAACTATTTCTTAATTAAAACGTAACTCAATGAATACAAATAATTACGATAATACGAATTTGTATTATATTAACTTGCCGTGCAGAGCACCATTTATCGTCTGCCGTCACTGCTACGACGCGTTTTTTCTTTAAATGCTCATACAGCCACACTCACGTGTGAAGTTTTTGGTGAAACGCGTCTTTCCGCGTTAAAGCCACTGTCATCTTTTAAAATCGACTTCATCGATTAGTTGTTGCAGCACTACTTGCAACCATGGGATCTGCCCCTCCACATTGTGTTATGTTTTTATTGTATTATTCTGTTTTAAAAGTACCACTTACCCAACTTGGCAATAAAGATGATTCTGAGAACACCCTTGCAAACCGTGACTATTTAACTCTGCTTGCTCAACACTGCTCCCTGCAGCTAGCCTAACATATGCCAGAGTTAGGTGAACTACCCTTCATGTTCTTTGAGAGAAGCCTGAGCAATTAAGGTGGGCAGCGTTTTAAAAAAATATACTTATATTTTGTTTAAAAATATATATTTTAAGTTTATTATTACTACTCATTGATATATTGACCAATCAGTTCTGAAAAAGGTTTCAGATGTGGCTAGTCTGTGTAAAATCATTCACGATACATTGCTTATAATTGTTTGTGCAAAGGACCAAAATAACTCTAAAGCAGTTAAAGATAGTGTAATGATGTATATTTAGTTAAATTGCTTAGAATTTTTTGGGGATAAGTTATTCATTATTCACAATTGAACAATGACCAAGAAGCATTTTCCACAGCGTTATACATTTAGCAGCCTACAATGTTAATAAACATTGCCATAAATGTTTTAGACCTGGTTCTATATTGTCATTAAACATTTATAGACATTTAAAAATGTAAAATTTTATTTACTCAGAAAACCCAGAAATGTTGCTAACTTAAAAGGTAAAGTGACTTTTAACATGACAATGGAAGCATTCAGTTCACATTTTAGTATGCGCTGACAATATTATTTGTGAAGTTAACGTTGTGAAACACTTAAAGGTAGCAACCAGTTAGACTAGAAGTGTAAGATGACTTAGTGTCTCGCACAAACATTGTATATTAAAAAACGTTTTTAAAGTGTACACTCAGGTTCCATTGACTAGCTTAACATAAGGTTTTGGTTAACCCTTTAGATCCAATAGCGGCCATTGACAGCATTTCTTTAGAACCCCATAGCTGCAGCTGCAAGCAGTGCTTATTTAACAATAATACTTGTGTAAATATCACAAAATCTACCTGACAAAAACCTGTAACTGTATTCCCTTGGATGATGTCGTTAATAAGACACCCAAAAAGGTTATGCTGTCAGTTGCCTTTTTTAGTTATGTATAATGTATAATTTATTTACTAAATACGTACCGAAACGGCCTCATCTTTTAAAGTTAGAAGAGTCTGTTTCCGTGTTGCTTGGTGATGTAAAGTTGGAAACGTTCTTGCTCTTTGAAAGCGATAGATGTCGAGGTGAGTAACACAAACTGCGTAAATGTGTGGTGTTTTACATATGTTGTGAAATGTTGGTAATATCTTTTAGATGGCAATAACATACCTGTCACGATATCTTGATAGGCGAGCTCAGATGTGGAGCTGGAATGGTTGTTTCCTCAGTCTGGGTATTTAGCGGTGTAGTTGGCTAATTATTTGGATGTTTTTTCACATTACTCCCGATTTCATTCATGAATGGAAACTGCCATACATAACAAGACAACTAACTGTCTGGACCGGTTCGACAAAAAAAACTGTTTGCCCGCAAATGTGTTTCGCTTTTGGAGTGCGGAATCATCACTTTCACTAGCTAGCCAAGAGTTAAGATAGTAAGATTATGCTTTGCTGACGCTGTCGTCACTTGATTATGATGTCCTGAATCTCCTGGAATATGTGCCACAAACTTTCACTGATAATTTATACAAAACAAAAAAAACTTTTGCCGTAATCTTTCTACATACATATTACAATTACATTCACACAGAACCTTCCAACTAACAACATTTTTACAATGCACTCTACTACGGAGTGATTGGTTTAAACATGGGACAACAGGTGGATGCAATTAATGAGGTAAAACAAAAATCATGCCAGCTCCAGCCCTCAAATGGTAAGAGTTAAATATGCTCTATATAGATGGTTACAAAATTAAAGGATTACAATCATTGTGTCATTTGCCTTAATAGAAATTAATGAACATTCAAATTTCAGATCACATTTTCCAACATTTCAGACAGATGCAAATGAACATTTCCACATCCAAAACAGTTATTCTGCACAGGCAAACAACCACATGTCGCCTAAATAATCAGAAAGTGAAGCACTTCGTTACACAAAGCTTCAGATGATTAAAGATGTCAGGAAAGTACAATGTTTACATGTAACTTCTTGGGAAAGTAAATGGGAACACAGACATCGGTGGACCGATCATAACACTACTGTTGGTGACCCGAATTCCATACCAACCAGCCCAGAACTGAGTGTCCTTTCCTCCATGAACAAATTTGATGTATCGCACACCAGGTCCATAATTTTTGAACACATGAGTCATCTGAAAAATTTAGAATAATTGAAGAGGTCATTTTTCTGTCATTGTAATTAGTATGCTTTGTTCATTTGAGTTTTTGTTTTTCAATAATATTATAGGTTAAGCCCTTTTGGGTTTCCAACCTTAACTGTACAGCTTTCGTCATTTTTTTATTGGTAAATGAATAAAACTGAAAACATTTTGCAATACAACTGAATGCATACGACTGAAGCACACAACTTCTAAGACATTAAAATAAAAAATAATAATTGTGTTTTCAGCAATTTATAGGCCCATGTACACTCAGTGGGCAGTTCATTAGGTACAACCACTTAGTATCGGGTTCGGTATCCCAAATTATTTATTATTCTATGAGCTGTAGGAAAATGTTCCTAAGTTATATTGGTCCATACTGCTGGGATGGCATCACACAGTAGCTGCAGATTGGACAGCAGTACACCATCTCATACTAAGAATGGACTTTCTGCCCATTGGAGTTGATGTTTCTTGTTTTTGACTGATAGGATTGTCTCTAAGTGTGATCCATGTCCATGAACAGCGTGGTGTATTTAATAAACTGGCCATTGAGTGCACACTGGCAATTATCTTAACATCTATACAGATTTTACCTCATTCCATTTCTGATCATTCCACTGTTCAAAGATGACAGGAGCTGGACTAAACTTCTCAATAGATTTTTTCTTTTTATTCAGCAACTCAACACAGATCTCATATTGAGAACCACAGTCCCAGCGTGGGGCATACCTGATATGGACAAACACAGATGGTTCAGTAATTTTCCTCTGACAATTACAGAGTAGCAAGAAATACAGAAAACTCCAATATTATGCTCACCAGTCCGATATTACTATGTCAGGTTGAAAGTCATCCATGAATGAAGGATTGTAACCCTCTTTCTCCAAGTGAATCAGTTGAAACTTTAAACAGGGACTGAAATGAACCAAATAGAGCAGCTTGAAAGCCATTGTGATTACATGCATCAGGCTAGACAACAAAAAGTGACATAACATTGCCCATCTTGCAGTACAACTAATATCATGCAAATGTTTTAAAACATCTGGATGTGAATGAAGTGAAATCTTCTCACAGCACGAAATGTAGACTTGTAATTGCAATAATAATAATATACTCACAATTGTAATAGCAATAATAATATACTTACTCAAAAGAAGTTACAAAGAATCTTTGCACAGTATTATCAGGATGTGGCTCTCCTTCTGATTCTATTTTCCATTTATCCCCTCCATTCTTTATTATTTTCCAGTCATTAAATTCAGCTGTAAAAATACAGTAAGGGGGCAATTTAAAGTGTGGTTGACTCAGTTAATAACAGGACCCCTTAAAACAGAAGGTAGACACGTGTCTCATCTCAATTCTTACCATCTGCTTTAGGGTTCTTGATGAGATTACGTCTGTTTATACACAAGAAATAAACCAAACGCCAATCTTTGGGTAGCTCAGTGGCATTACATGGCTGGTACCCCTCTCTTCGGCACCTCTCTCTCCAGAGAGAATCACTGTCTACTATTTCTTTCCATTGTCGACACACCAGTCGACAAACGCACACCACCTGATGCGGAGGGACATTCAGGAACATCTCCTCCAGGGCTTCCAGGGGGAGCTCAGGTAGCATATTTGTGCACTAAAAATAATTAATATTTTTTTGATTAAAAAAATAAATAAACACTTGAAGCCATATTGTAGACTTTACACAACCGAACACATTTAGATAGACAAATACGTTAGCTTTTGACAAAACCTCACTCAGACGAGGAGAAACAGACTACTTTTTAGACCTGGAGAGACACAGTATTAGTATTTACTATCCCTGATAGCATGGGCAGGGCCATCTCAATGTTTAAGTAGTCAGTTTGAGTATAGTTTATTAGCTGTAGCTCTGCCTCCGTGGTCATATAATCAACAGAAGGGATCAAGACAATGACCAACTAGGACATTAGGAGTGACAAACCGATCCTCCGATACATATCGCTGGCCTACTCAGTTAACTACTGTTCATTATAATGGAGCATTCATTCAATAGTGCGTTTAAAATACACGTTCTTAATAATTACGAACTACTTACGTTTTCATTGACATAACCGGAGTCCGAATCTTCGTGCGTATTTTGTGAGATACCCATTCTTGCAATCTTCATTTTGAAAAAACGTAGCTAGTTTACCTGGAATATTTAGAGAGTCCGCCCCGCCAAACACGGAAATAAAACGCTAACTTGCTAATTACTAGCTAACTATAGTAGTTTCACTTGTTTGACAACATGAAACAATGGAAAAAAATTTTTAAAACACGTTCACCATTGAGCTTGTCTACATAGCTGTAGTGATGGGCTGTTCGACACTCCTCACGCACCACACTTGCTGAATCGAAACACTTCTGGTCACGTGACGCTAAGTGCCAGAATACAGGCGATAGTTACGGTCAAACACGTCACTGCCTCAGGTGTTTAAAACCCTCTAAGGCAGGGGTCTCAAACCGGTTCCACGGAGGGCCGAGTGTCTGCAGGTTTTCACTCTCACCTTGTACTTGATTGATTAATTATGTCACTGATTGGTTAGGTCTACCCTCATCTGGTTATTTAGGTGCGAACCTGGAACCAATTTACAGGAAAAACTAAAACCTGCAGACACTCGGCCCTCCGTGGAACCGGTTTGAGACCCCTGCGCTAAGGTCTATGGGTCATTTGGGACCCCAAAATCCGCCTGGCAAAATCTTGACCTTTGACCTCTCAGGAGGTCATCCTTTGTTTTAGAATGATGTCCTTTACATTTTGGACTCTGAAAACCCATAACTTGAAGAAGGATGAATAGTTAACATTGTTTGAGAAGACTTAATGAGTTTATTAGTAACAATGTGTGAAGAGAATACAAAAAATGTATGTTGACATGTAGTTGCTTTTATTGAGAGGCTCAAAGTATTCTCCAATAGGTAAGGCTGATTATGTCACATATGGACATCCCCAGGGGTTCAGAACCACAAACAAAAATGTAATGTTTGAAAATGTAACATAATAAACAAGTAATCTGCATTATTGCTTCCGAAAATCGTACAATATCAACCAAAATTGACAATTTTGGATCCCTATATCAGTGTGATGGATCATTTAATCCAAAATTCAAAAATGAGAATAAATTCTAATCAAATCAGATTAACCCATGAAAAAATGTATAGTTTTTTCTATGCAATCATGAAAAACAGTGTTTTTGTGGTCGAGATTTGGAAGGTTTTTCCTTTACAGAAATACACAAACGACATGTCATTCTTTGCAACTGACTGTCCCCTACATCGTGAAAAAAGGCTTCTATATTTAATAATTCCGGAGATTTAAATAGAAATGTAACAGGTGCGCTTTTCAACGCAAAATTGCCTCTAAGAGATTTCAGTCAACATATGGAAGGATTCTACTTTGCAGAAATACATAAACGACATGTCATTCTTTGCATCAGACCTTCCCCTATAACATGTAAAGAACCGTAGGCTTTTATCTTTAAGATTTCCAGAGATATGAATAGAAATGTAACAGGTGCGATATTATTTTTTTAGTGTTTTTGTGGTCGAGATTTGGAAGGCTTCTCCTTCATGGAAATACACATACGACACGTCATTCTTTTTGGAAAACTGCCCTCTACAACGCAGAAAAAAAGGTAGGCTTACATCTTTAAGCAATCTGGAGATATGAATAGAAATGTAAAAATCGCAATGATTTTGACGCAAATGTGCGTCAACCGAGGGTTCTGGAGGGTTTTGGAGGGTTTCTAATCAAAGTGGCAAAACCAAAAAGTTTAAATGAGTGGCGTCACGTTGTTGGAGGTTAGCTTAGATGGTAGTAACCATAAACATGCTCTATCATCTGTGCCAAAAAACAGTTGAAATATCAACAACTTTGAATGATTTGCATCATTTTGTGGCAAGATAGCATAGTTGGTGGTAAACATACATCATATGAAATATGACTGTCGTGGTTAGCATAATTTCTGCCCCCCCCCCCACCTTCCTTCTAATGCATCCTACCACACAATCACACAAGCTCAAGAACGAACAAGCACAACACCGTCTAAGTAGTGTTTTGTCCCTTGCTTCATATCCCTGCAGATATATTTAACCTAATATCATGTTTTGGATAAAGATCTGACAAAATGTAATCAAACTGTAACAAACCCAATCAGGAGAAATAAAAGCAAACACACAAGGCACTAGATTTGTATTTTGAATAATATTTCTGATCTAAATGACCTTTGTACATGTAATTACTGTAACCTCTTAACATAAATATTACAATAACATGCATACAAATCCCTCAAATTCAACCCAGGTACTCCAATCTTACATTTCCACTTACTGATAAGTTATTGGTGTATACATGGAACAATAGGTGGATGCTATTAATGAGGTAAAACCGAAATCCAGCAAGCTCCCGTCCTCAAACGGTAGGAGTTAAATATGCTTTATATAGATGGTTAGAAAAGTAGATGAGTGCAACCAAGGTGTCATTTGCCTTAATAGAGCAGACATTTATGTACATTCAAATTTTAGTTCACATTTTCACTCTTGTATTCTGGTATTCCAGGACTGTACTGTGCATATTTGCATTGATCTGTGCATTTCGGAGACAGATACAAATTAACATTTCCACATCCAGAAATAGTTGATCGCCACAGGCAAACAACAACTTACATATTGCCTAAATAATCAGAAGTGTAGCACTCTACATTTACAGTTAATTTAATTAAAGATGTCAGAAAAGCACAATGTTCACATGTAACTTCTTGGGAGAGTAAACGGAAACAGCTATCGGTGGACCGATGGGCATATCTTAACGCTACTGTTGGTGACCCGAATTCCATACCAACCAGCCCAGAACTGAGTGTCCTTTCCTCCATGAACAAATTTGATGTATCGCACACCAGGTCCATAATTTTTGAACACATGAGTCATCTGAAAAATTTTAAATATATGAAGAGGTCATTTTTCTTTAAATGTAATTAGTATGCTTTGTTTGATTGAGTTATTTGAATAATATTATAGGTTAAGCACTTTTGGGTTTCCAACCTCAACTGTACAGCTTTCATATTTTTTTAATTGGTAAATGAATAAAACTGAAAACATTTTGCAATACAAATTATTGGATACGACTGAAGCACAGTAAAAAAAAAAAAAATCATTGTGTTTTCAGCAATGTGTACACTCATGTACACTCAGTGGGCAGTTCATTAGGTACAACCACTTAGTATCGGGTTCGGTATCCCAAATTATTTATTATTCTATGAGCTGTAGGAAAATGTTCCTAAGTGATATTGGTCCATACTGCTGGGATGGCATCACACAGTAGCTGCAGATTGGACAGCAGTACACCATCTCATACTAAGAATGGACTTTCTGCCCATTGGAGTTGATGTTTCTTGTTTTTGACTGATAGGATTGTCTCTAAGTGTGATCCATGTCCATGAACAGCGTGGTGTATTTAATAAACTGGCCATTGAGTGCACACTGGCAATTATCTTAACATCTATAAAGATTTTACCTCATTCCATTTCTGATCATTCCACTGTTCAAATATGACAGGAGCTGGACTAAACTTCTCAATAGTTTCTTTCTCATGACTCAGCAACTCAACACAGATCTCATATTGAGAACCACAGTCTCGGCGTGGGGCATACCTGATATGGACAAACACAGATGGTTCAGTAATATTCCTCTGACAATTACAGAGTAGCAAAAAATACAGAAACATTCCAATATTATGCTCACCAGTCCGATACTACAATGTCAGGTTGAAAGTCATCCATGAAAGCAGGACTGTAACCTTCTTTCTCCAAGTGAATCAGTTGAAGCTTCAAACAGAGACTTAAATAAACCAAAGCCCAAGGGACACATTAGTCATGGTTAATACGGCAGCTTGAAAGCCATGATGATTAAAAGTATCAGGCTAGACAACAACAAGTGACAACTTGATTACCCAACTTGCAGTAAAACTACTATCATGCAAATGTTTTAAAACATCTGGATGTGAATGAAGTGAAATCTTCTCACTGAAAGAAATATAGAAAGAATTGTAATAGCAATAATAATATACTTACTGGAAAGAAGTTACAAAGAATCTTTGCACAGTATTATCAGGATGTGGCTCTCCTTCTGATTCTATTTTCCATTTATCCCCTCCATTCTTTATTATTTTCCAGTCATTAAATTCACCTGTAAAAATACAGTACAGTAAGGGGACAATTTAAAGTGTGGACGACTCAGTTAATAACAGGACCCATTTAAACAGAAGGTAGACACTTGTCTCATCTCAATTCTTACCATCTGCTTTGGGGTTCTTGATGAGATTACGTCTGTTTATACACAAGAAATAAACCAAACGCCAATCTTTGGGTAGCTCAGTGGCATTACATGGCTGGTACCCCTCTCTTCGGCACCTCTCTCTCCAGAGAGAATCACTGTCTACTATTTCTTTCCATTGTCGACACACCAGTCGACAAACGCACACCACCTGATGCGGAGGGACATTCAGGAACATCTCCTCCAGGACTTCCAGGGGGAGCACAGGTAGCATATCTGTAGACTAAAAGTAATTAATATTTTCACTGAGGTTTAAAACACTTGAAGCCATATTGTAGACTTTGCACAACCGAACAAATGTCTAGATAGGAATAGAAAAGGTCTAGATTAAACCTCAGTGTTTCCCCCTAAATTGTGATGTGTGGATATGAATCTTACCATTGCGCACAGTTTACTATTGCATGAGTATCAGAGCAAAGCAATCAACGTCCTGCATCCCGCGTTCGGCGTAACAAGCCTTAGAGGTCAAAGAAACAGCACTGTGTTTCTGTGCATGCGCAAATGTGTATTGTGCTGCAGTAAGTGGCTGTAACATTGATATAAAGAAGGTAGGTTGGAGCAGAAAACACTTGTATGAGCAGCTTTCTGTTAGGCTTTTATTCCAGTGTAATAGTCTATTCACATAGGTTTTCCGAAATTGTGCACCATTATCTCTCGTATTATATATATATATATCGTCTATATAGCTATATATTTCGAAGTGTATTAATTAAAAATCTAGCCGTAGCTGTTATGAGAAAAAGAGCCAATTCTAGCCAAATTTTAGCCCACGCCCGCCCTCCGACAGACGTTTACATTATTTTGTTAGCTCGACATAACCATAAGATACAGAAAGCCCAGCGCTGCTTACCTAAGATGCTGCCATCAATCTTTCTAGACAGTCCTGTCCGTCGTGACATCCTTTATGTTGGAAAGAAACGCTCAACAGTATTTCAAAAGCAAAAAAAAAGTTTTAAAAGCAAAATAAATAAAAATAATGTAGATTAAAGAAATAAAATGCATAGAGTTTTGCACGCAACTAAAAACATATATTAAAAAAAATTGAGCTTGGAAGCCTCGATTTGGGTTACAGAACATTTATTTTTGATTGCAAAGAAAAGATATCAACATAAAGACACAAATGAACCTCCATAAGTTTTCGGCAAGGGGACAGTTTTCGGCACAACACCGGATCCTGCTAGAACAAAATGTCTGCACCTCTTGGACTTTCTCAATTTGTTCAGGCACTTACTTTTCATCGATCCGGTCTCCTACACATGACTTGTTTCCCCCCCCCCCCATCACTATGTTCGCTTTGTAGTATTACAGTAAAAATAATGGTAGTCGGGTTGATTTCCTGGATGATTTAGAATTGTTTTACAGTGGGTGTCATTTGGAAATTGTTTAGTTTCGACCAGTGAACAGTAGTGTGTAAGTTGTTTCGTCGAATTGTGCTGCGATTTCGCAAACTGAAACTATACGAATGCGTTTAACAATTCTTTTTGTTATTTACATCTTGTAAACTTAAAATATGAAATTACATTGTACTGCCTATTTATTTAACTTTCATAACTTTGTTTATGTTTTATGTTTGCACAGAAAAAAACAAATATACATTTTTAAACGTTTTTTAAAAATTTAACTTTAAGGGGTTAATAAAATGTAAATAAATAAATAGAGTACAGTATATTGTGATATCTTACCGTTATCGTCTGGAAAGTGCAACTTATAGTAATATGAACTTTGGTTCATATCGCCCACCCCTATTTGTATCATCGTTATGGAATGAGTAATTGCAAATCGTTTAACCGGTTTCTCAACAAAAAAAAGCCCCTGTGGATCAGACTGACAAGGTATAGGTACTGTAGCTAAATGTAGTGTACTTTAGTACTAGCAATCACTTTGGTTAGCTCTGATTATAATACCTAATGCAGTGCCGCTAAGGCTAGTGGTTAGTGTAGTTGTGTGTTTTACCCTGAAAACACCCCAAAACACAGATTTCTCAACACAGAGGTACAGATATAGGACCGGTAACGTGTCGCTGATAGTATAATCAATAGAAGGGATCAGGACGAATACCAAATGAAATTAGGGGTGATCAAACCGATCACCGACACAGTTAAGTACCGTGCATTAAAATAGTGGATTCCTTCAATTGCGATTGTAAAATATACGTTCATAACAATAATGAACAACTTACGTTTTCACTGGCATAGTTTAAGTCGGAATCTTTATGCGTAGTTTGTGACGAACCCATCTTGCTGTCTTCCTCCCGAAGAAATGTAGCTAATTGGGAGAACGCGGCTAAACACGGAAGTAAAACGCTAACTTCAACGGACTAGCTAGCTTTAAAAAATATACTTCTTTGACAAGATGAAACAATAAAACAAAAACCATTGCGCTTGCCTATATAGTTGTGATTGTTGAGTCATTCTATATCAAAAGCCCCCAAATCTCCAAAGTTATTGCTGTTGTCAACTGTACCGCCCCAAATAACTCTTCTTCCAGGTTGTGTGATGGTATCCAACTGAAGGTGCATATACCGCCACCTACTACACTGGCGTGTGAAGCCGTTCATGGCTTCCTTACTTCATACCCCCATAAAAAAGGCCTGTATTCGTAAAGAAACAAAACAACGCATTTATAATAACCTCCTTCTTACCTATCCATGCCATACCGTTCACAGAAAAACTATACATGCTTCACTGTTTGCAACACCAAACAGTCTTCACACAAACGTTCTAGTTTTTTCCATGACTCTCAATGTGGCGTTAAATCTGTGCCCATACCCCAACCTGCTTCATACAATTTCCTCTCTCATACACCCCACAATTTTTATCTCTGCCCCCACAGTCCTATGTACTATATACAATTGTCTCCCTTTACTAGCTTCACCCCACTATATCCCTTAACTCAATCCCTACTGCCCATGTCAAGGACCTCCCTGAGACCCAACAGGACCTGGGAATCTACCTCCTGTCTTCTTGGAGCACTTATTGCCCCCATGTCAGCCTCTTTTTTTCCCTCAAATCTGGCACGAGATGGAACCCAACAAAAAATCTTTCCAATCCCAGCTAATATCCCCATCATCTCACCCAATAGTCTTTCCCTATTTGACCTCACATGTTTTGTAGAATTCAACAACACCTGGTTTCAAGTTCTCCACCCATCTCAGACCAAGTATCACAGCCACCATATCCTCACTCAGAACTCAGGGACATGCACCCCTGCACCCACATTCCCAATCTGTATACACCCTTAAAAACGGTCCACACACATCAACAACTTTCCGCCTAGAATATATCATGAAACATGACTTTGCCACAGACATCCTAAAACCCCATGTTTTTCGACCAGTTCTCCACCACACCTAAAACCTCTTGCATCTTATTCATCACAAACTTCACATACCTAAGTTTCAGATTTGCTGAATGGAACATGTTTTCCCCCCAGTATTCCCCCATTTCCATTTATTTCTTAACCCATTCAGTAAACATGCACTCCCACATAAACAGGAATAATAGATACGTACACAGAAATGAACTGTGTGAACAGGCTTTTAAATATATTTTTTGTGAAATAAGGCTACAGTTGTTTTATTAATAAGACCTTCGTGGAGATGTAAATGCCTGACAAAAACCTCTACAAACTATAAACCTGTCATTTTCCCTTTTGTCATTGAATGTTTTCAGATTTTCATTTAAAACTTAAGGAAAAATATATAATATATATAAATATATATAATAAAAGAAATAAGGAAACACTTTTTTTCTTTAAATTGACAATTTTATTTATTCAATAACCCGGAAATGTTGCTAACTAATAGGGGAACAAAACTTTTCCAATTGACAAAAGAAGCATTCAGGACACAGGCAAAAGTATGTTGGTTAAGTAACCCTGTTACTTGAAGGTAGCAAAACCAGTTATACCAGAAGAGTGCAATCATATTGTCACAAACATTGTAAATTAAATTAAAATATTTTAAAATGAGTTGCATTTTTTTAATTCTACAGATCAGTCATTAGTGTTAACTGAGTAAATGGTGAATACTGTCTTAATTAGCCATACAAGGACTACACCACCCAAGCAGTGTGCCATCAATTTCTTCATATCCAGCAGATGTGAGGATTCCAATATAATTGAATATAAAGTTTTAGATCCGACAACATAAAGGCACAATGTTTACAGAGAAACAGAAAAGGGAAAAATAAATTTAAGGCAGTCGGATATTTTTCAAGTTACCAAAATCATCATATTACTTATCTAAATGATCTCCATATAATGTAATTACCGTAACCTCTCGATATACATTTTACAAATGCATTCATATAGATCCCTCAAACTCAACTCTGGTACTCTAATTTTACATTTGAACTAACTAATAAGTGACTGGTTCAAACATTATAAAACATGTGGATTCAATTGATTAGGTAGAACAGATATTCAACAGGTTCCAGCTCTAAGGTAAGGTAAGAGTTTAGAAGAATAGAGGAGTACAACCAAGATCTAATTAAGAGATCAGACAATTATGTATTCAAATTACAATTGACATTTTCCCTGATTTGTTCGATCTTTAGTATTCCAGGAATGTACTGTGCATATTTGCATTGATATGTGCAATTCGGAGACAGATACAAATGAAAATAATTTCCACATCCAAAATAGTTTATCTACACAGGCAAACAAAAGCGTACATATTGTCTACGTAATCAGAAACAAAGTGAAGCACTCTGTTACACAAAGCTTGAGAAGGTTAAAGATGTCAGAAAAGCACAATGTTCACATGTAACTTCTTGGGAGAGTAAACGGAAACAGCTATCGGTGGACCGATGGGCATATCTTAACGCTACTGTTGGTGACCCGAATTCCATACCAACCAGCCCAGAACTGAGTGTCCTTTCCTCCATGAACAAATTTGATGTATCGCACACCAGGTCCATAATTTTTGAACACATGAGTCATCTGAAAAATGTTAAATATATAAAGAGGTCATTTTTCTTTAGTTGTAATTAGTATGCTTTGTTTGATTGAGTTACTTGAATAATATTATAGGTTAAGCACTTTTGGGTTTCCAACCTCAACTGTACAGCTTTCATATTTTTTTAATTGGTAAATTAATAAAACTGAAAACATTTTGCAATACAAATTATTGGATGTGACTGAAGCACACAACTGCTAAGACAGTAAAATAAAAAAATCATTGTGTTTTCAGCAATGTGTACACTCATGTACACTCAGTGGGCAGTTCATTAGGTACAACCACTTAGTATCGGGTTTGATATCCCAAATTATTTATTATTCTATGAGCTGTAGGAAAATGTTCCTAAGTGATATTGGTCCAAACTGCTGGGATGGCATCACACAGTAGCTGCAGATTGGACAGCAGTACACCATCTCATTCTAAGAATGGACTTTCTGCCCATTGGAGTTGATGTTTCTTGTTTTTGACTGATAGGATTATCTCTAAGTGTGATCCATGTCCATGAACAGCGTGGTGTATTTAATAAACTGGCCATTGAGTGCACACTGGCAATTGTCTTATCATCTATGCAGATTTTACCTCATTCCATTTCTGATCATTCCACTGTTCAAAGATGACAGGAGCTGGACTAAACTTCTCAATAGTTTCTTTCTCATGACTCAGCAACTCAACACAGATCTCATATTGAGAACCACAGTCCCAGCGTGGGGCATACCTGATATGGACAAACACAGATGGTTCAGTAATATTCCTCTGACAATTACAGAGTAGCAAAACATACAGAAACATTCCAATATTATGCTCACCAGTCCGATATTACAATGTCAGGTTGAAAGTCATCCATGAAAGCAGGACTGTAACCTTCTTTCTCCAAGTGAATCAGTTGAAGCTTCAAACAGAGACTTAAATAAACCAAAGCCCAAGGGACACATTAGTCATGGTTAATACGGCAGCTTGAAAGCCATGATGATTAAAAGTATCAGGCTAGACAACAACAAGTGACAACAAAAAGTACATTACCCAACTTGCAGTACAACTACTATCATGCAAATGTTTTAAAACATCTGGATGTGAATGAAGTGAAATCTTCTCAATGAAAGAAATGTAGAAAGAATTGTAATAGCAATAATAATATACTTACTGGAAAGAAGTTACAAAGAATCTTTGCACAGTATTATCAGGATGTGGCTCTCCTTCTGTTTGTATTTTCCATTCATGCCCTCCATTCTTTATTATTTTCCAGTCATTAAATTCACCTGTAAAAATACAGTACAGTAAGGGGACAATTTAAAGGACCCATTTAAACAGAAGGTAGACACGTGTCTCATCTCAATTCTTACCATCTGCTTTAGGGTTCTTGATGAGATTATGTCTGTTTATACACAAGAAATAAACCAAACGCCAATCTTTGGGTAGCTCAGTGGCATTACATGGCTGGTACCCCTCTCTTCGGCACCTCTCTCTCCAGAGAGAATCACTGTCTACTATTTCTTTCCATTGTCGACACACCAGTCGACAAACGCACACCACCTGATGCGGAGGGACATTCAGGAACATCTCCTCCAGGACTTCCAGGGGGAGCACAGGTAGCCTAGCTGTGGACTAAACAAAAGCATGGATATTTTAATTGAGATTGGAGACGTTTAACAGTTTAAAATAATATTTGAAGCCATATTGCAGACTTTCTACAATCTAACTTAATAGATTCGATTTTTGTTTTAATGAAATATGCAGTTCACCATCGCGTGCAGTTTACTATTGCATGAGTATCAAAGCAGAGCAACAGTTTCCTGCACGTTCGGAGAATCAACCTTTGGAATGAGGTCAAAGAAACGCAATTGCCTGTGCATGTTTGTGCTAAACTGTCAGTAAGTGGCTGTGACATAGATATAAAGAAGGTAGCTTTATCTGAGTGACAACCAAATGTAAGAAGCAAGCTAGCTAACCAACTGTCACAACTCGATAGTTACAATCGGCTACCTAGATGGATTGGCGTCATGCTGGAAAGTGTAATCGGCAGCAACAATTAAGGCTTCAGGTTTTCTAATTTTGCCTACGTACATTTGGCAGACAACAAGACTTACGCTTTTTGTATTTGGCCTTCGAAATATAAGTAATCAGTGTGAATTGTCTATTTTCAAAGGAATAACTATGTGGGGGGGAATAAATAATACAATACAAAATTACTATTTAAATAAAACTTTACATAACTTTTAGAATATTATAAAGTAGAGCACAGAGAAATAGTTCGAAATAAAAATAGGTATGAACTAAACACTAGGAAATGTGTTATATTCTGTTTGAATAGTGGACTGACAAGCCTGTTGAGTTTTTTAAACTAACATTGAATGGAAATCTTTCGCGGAGAGTCAGCGGACACTTTTTGAATAGTTACGTTTCCAGAACTCCAAGGAGGACAGGCGAGATTGGAGGTGTGGCGTTCATAACAACAATGAACCACTGACAACTTGATATTGTTCGACACTCATCGCATCGAGACAAAGCTAATCGCATCGATAATGGAACCCCAGAGATGACTCCCCTCAATCTATCCGCATCTCCCGGTACATGACTACTGACCTTCTGCCCATTGAGTGTTTCCTTTCGTAATACCTCTCTCTGCTGATTATGCCTATCATAAAGAATTACATATGTACCATTGCCCACGAATCTAGCTGACTTCGTCTAATCTATTCCGACATTACAGCCCTGGTAAGACAGATCGGATGCAAATGCGGCCCTGTTGACCCATCAAACACCACCACCACTTTCCATTCCTCTAACCTCCCCACTCACCGCTGTTCTCGCTTTCTTCAAACACACCACACTGTCACTCGCAGAATCTTCACTTTTCTTCCTCTTACTGTTTCCTACCGATTTGGAATTTCTATCTCTTTCCCTTTTCCTATCTGAGCTAAACTCCATCCCGACCACTCACACCCAGTTGTTGTTATATCGGTAATACTAGTTTGCCATCAAAAGTTATAAAATCCGGACGAATACAGTGAAAACCCCTTCTTCCCTGTTAAATATCATTCAGAATATCTCGCGAGAGAATGTTGATGCGCGTGGATGGCTCGTCCCAGAGAGAGCGGAAGAGTTGTGAAAACTCACAGAAGCGATTAGAGCTCCACAAAAACAGTTTTTTGGTAACTACTTAGTTAAAGAATATGCGTATTGGTAGCTAAAAATTGAACTTTTGGGACCTTTGTAAAGCTCACGAGTTACAGTAAACTAACTAAAATATGAAATTAGTTGGCTTGCTACGTATTCGAGCGCCTTAAAAAATCTGTTTCCAGACTTCGAATCAGATTTATTAACATCTCCAATATGCAAGTTGTACTGTAATTTAGTAATCTCCTTATACTTTTCAAATGTTGTCATTAAATGTAACTTGCAAACAAGTGATGCGTTTCCTTTACACATCTGTAAGACTGTGTTCTGTCTTGTCCTTGTACCTAGCGTTTTCATCATGGTTGATTGTGATGCATGGGGATGTACTGCACGCTCCGAAAAGAGAGTCAGATTGTATGGCTTCCCAGTTGACAGCAGTAGCAACCTTACGATTTCAAATGGCCACAACAATAAAAACCTATGTGAGGTAATGAAAACAATACTGTGTTTATAATGGAAGCCTTGTGTTAGGTGGCTGTCCCATCCAGCACCTTACACTACGTTAAGTATTGCTAGCTAGCATACAATCTTCGTACTTTATGCTAACGTTAAACGTATTAAATGGCAGTTAAGATGAGTAAATATTTTGCTACCGCTATTCAACTTTGATCAGATTGGGTGGAAAAAAGATTAAACACTGTGCACATTTCAGTTCTTAACTTCGAACAGTTTCATCATGCGCTGTTTCTCAACGACGCAACTGCCTTGTTTAGAACTTTTCTGCGGCCATCTTGGGAAAAAACGGTCCCATTGTAGTCAACGGAGTTGACGCAACTCTTTCTCTCTATGGCTCTGGTCGTACCAAAGAGTACACACTTCGCCAGAGGGTAAACCCCCACCCCCGTCAAAACGCAGTGAACAGTGGGCAATTCCCCAGGCGAAGTGCAGAAACGCGGAAAGGGTGCATAAAGGTTTAAATGCCCCAATCCCAATTTCCCCTCTGTACCCTCACACACTGAATTGACGTCACCTGGTAAGTGATTGCGTGCAAAAGGCTGCAAGGGCTCAAAATGCTATAAATGGGACAGCACTATAGTGATGTTGTTGGATCAAATCGGATGAAAGCATAGTTAGAATTTATCATCAGAGGACAATCTACACACAGTTCTGGCTATATGAACCATCAGTGAGCTTTGTGTTTATATTTTTTCCCCCTAACCATGTTGATTTCAGGGTTGGTTGCTCCTTCCATTCTTCTTTTATGAGGCAGCATGGACTGGGTATCTTGTTAAAATTGGATGAAGCGCCAACTGAAAGGGAAATATTGCACAAGAGCCTGCTTCTGTTCACTAAAAAAACAAAAGCATGGTAGAAAATTCACCTTAAACCATGAAACTTATGCCAAGCACAAGGCAGTACAGGAGTAATCTCTAAAGCAAAAAAGTGCCACAGTGGTCCAAAGTCCTGATCTCAATCCCCTAGAATATTTTGGGCACCATTTGAAAATTGCAGTCCACAACCAACCTGAACAACATTGAGAAAATCTGATAGGAATGGACAAAAATCATTCTGATTTTTAAAGCTAATACGTACTTTAAAAGCCTAAAAGCGTACTTTAAAAGCCTAAAAGACATGCTGTTTTTGCAACAAAAAGGTTTCTCAAAAAAATAGTAAAGTGTGCAGGATGAATACTTATGCTAACAGCATATTTTATATTTGTATTTATTATACAAATATACATATAAAACCAATGGCCTCTTAAAATAATTGATTTAGAGTTTCATTGTTTGTATATTAAACCACAAATTTCAATGTACCATTTGCCATACAATAACATGATTATGGTCAGAAACCTGAATATTTTTGCAAGGCACTATATATATATAAAGCAATAAGGAAATGAATATTTTGACAAAATGCAGTTTTAAACAATTTCCAAAGTGGGTTATTGCAGCTTGGAAAATATAGATTTTTAATAATATGGCAAATATACAGATGTATACCTTCAAGTGGGTCACATAGGCACTGCAGTGTTAGTACAGTACAGTACTAATTTATAGCCATACTTTACAGATTCATGAACTACAGCCTGAGGAAAACGAAATTACGACCATCCAAATTTCTGAGTGAATTTAGACCTGAAGTTCATTCAAAAGGACAACCCCATGCTGAGTACATGCTGAGGGATAGCAGTATGTTTCATTAGGACACAAGGGGGGAATACATGTCTATACAATACAAGTCTGTCCATCCATCATCAAACGAGTCCCATTCGGTCCAGACAAGAGGTTCCTAGTTGTCAGCATCGATCCTGTGAGCTACATGAGGAAAATACAAACGTTGAGGTAACAAAGAAATTAGAAGATCAAAGATATGAAACACATTATGATGACATTCCTGAACACTAACACATCATGGGTTTTAAAAAACAAAATATGAAACACATTGTGATGACATTCCTGAACACTAACACATCATGTGTTTTAAGAAACAAACATAAGAAATATTGTGATGACATTCCTCAACACTGATAAGTCATGGGTTTTAAGAAACAAACATATGAAACACATTATGATAACATTTACGAACACTAATAATACATAGTTTTTAAAGAAACAAACATATTGAACACATAATTATGACATTCCTAAACACGAACACGTCACAGATTCTAAGAAACAAACTCATGCAACTGAGCTGACACATTAAGACCTACATTGCTTTGGTATTCTGAGCGCCTCCCCGTCCGGAGTGAGGACTTGATGCATCACTCCTCGGAACTGATAAAGGACCTTCAGGCTCTTCCCTTCCCCCACACAGGGGTCGTAGAACCCAGGTAGTCCCGACTGTGAGGGGAGAAAACACAAGAACATCGGTTCATTATCACAGACCTGCAAACACCTGCCACCCATGGCTTATTATAGTTTCTGTAAAAATAGAATTGGAGTAACATTTCCAGTACCATGATCAGTACCATACTCTGCCCACGATTACGTCAATTATGACAAAAAAAAATTAGGACAACATAATGACTCTAGGAGCTATGGATGCAAACCTTTGTGGCCTCTGTGAGAATGAGCTTGGAGTCCTTCACCAGGCACTGCAATGGAACAGTGACATCGATGACCTTTGCCCTCTCATTCCTCCGACTGCTGTCTGTTACAAACTTGCCGTACCAGGCATTCAGGATGATGAGACCTGATTCAGAACATAACAGGACATCAGTGTGTCAACTAGTTTAATATGGTGTTGCTGATTTTATGCAGACGTTCTGGTGCTTCTGAAGGCCATTCACATACCCATTCTAGATTCCTCCGTCTCAATGATCCTGCGCACAGACTCCTGCATTAGCAAAACCTTTAAAAGGAAATGTCATATCGGTCAGCTAACAGTGGTGGAAAAACATGGTCTGTATGATGAGTGGATGATGTTATTATGTTATCTGTACTCATACTCCTACTCCCATAGTCTGTATGATGAGTAGATGGTGTTATTATCTTATCTGTACTCTTAATCCCATGGTCTGTATAATGAGTGGATGGTGGTTTTATCTCTTGTAGAGGGCATTAAAGACCTGTGGCCTTGACTAAAGGAGTGTATGTATCCACTGAAATTCTGGGGAGAGTAGGACTCTTTATGAAGGTTGCATTAGGCTTTGTAACTCAGATGCTTCCCCTAAACTCAGAAAATAAAAATCATTGACTTCAGAGAA
Organism: Novumbra hubbsi; assembly: GCA_016801125.1. Classification (NCBI taxonomy): domain Eukaryota; kingdom Metazoa; phylum Chordata; class Actinopteri; order Esociformes; family Umbridae; genus Novumbra; species Novumbra hubbsi. The sequence continues at coordinate 40,629 of JACXGK010003844.1, forward strand.
GCTTGACTTGATTTATTGAAATTTGAAATGCCTAAGGCCTATTATCTTTGCTTATAGTGAGGAATGATTTAGGTTTAATCCTGCCCTCCTGATCTTGGCACATACTGAATCCTGGGACAATCTTCCGAAGTGCACTGTTTTCACTTGCTTACTGTTTACTGTTTATGTACTATTTGTTTCTAAGGAAACTCACAGCAGACTCTGCCTCCTGTTTCTTCCTAGCTGTGTCTGTAGACGAACTCTCCCGGTGCTTCTCCAAGTCCCTATAAAATGAAGAGAAATAATGGAGTTTCAATACTGTATCGTACACAAATACCGCCACTGGTAAACGCCAAGTTAGGACAATGCCAGACTGTGCTCTCCAACCCTGTTTCTTGGGAGATATTCTCCATTAGGTTTTCACTGCAAGCCCAGGTACACAAACCTGACTCAGAGAAAGAACGGAGAGGAGTCAGGAGATTCAGACACATGTCCTCATCATTTCTTTAGTCATTGTGAAAACCTTTGGCCACAGCTGTAGGTAGGTTGACAGTTGATAGTAGCTGGAATGATTGTGTTTGTAAACAAAAACGTCACTGCAAAACTGCTGTTCATATGAAGTCTAAATATGTGGGCCGTCTTACTGTTCCTTCTGCGCGCGCACGTAGGGCCTGATGACGAGTCTTTGGATAGCGAGGTAGAAGACAAGTGGTCCCACGGTGGCATAAAACACTGCGCTGGGCAGGAGCTGGTCCGTTAGATGGATGGGGAAGAAGTATGTCTGGCTGGCTCGGTTCAGCCTGCACAAATTAAAAGTATTGTTTCCACCCAACTGCATTATTTGATAGAATAATCATCAATTGTTCCTCATGCTATTATAATAAAATCAGAAGACTAATAACATCACCAGTAGTCAGGTTTTACATCCATCTTATCATGCTGTTATAATATATTAGGAAGACTAATAACATCACCAGTAGTCAAGTTTTACATCCATCTTATCATACTGTTATAATATAATAAAACTAATAACATCACCAGTAGTCAAGTTTTACATCCAACTTATCATGCTGTTATAATATAATAAAACTAATAACATCACCAGTAGTCAGGTTTTACATCCATCTTATCATACTGTTATAATATAATAAAACTAATAACATCACCAGTAGTCAAGTTTTACATCCAACTTATCATGCTGTTATAATATAATAAAACTAATAACATCACCAGTAGTCAGGTTTTACATCCATCTTATCATGCTGTTATAATATATTAAGAAGACTAATAACATCACCAGTAGTCAGGTTTCACATCCATCTTATCATGCTGTTATAATATATTAAGAAGACTAATAACATCACCAGTAGTCAGGTTTCACATCCATCTTATCATGCTGTTATAATATATTAAGAAGACTAATAACATCACCAGTAGTCAGGTTTCACATCCATCTTATCATGCTGTTATAATATAATAAGAAGACTAATAACATCACCAGTAGTCAGGTTTCACATCCATCTTATCATGCTGTT
>JACXGK010003845.1:6295-42123 GCA_016801125.1 Novumbra hubbsi
GTACTAACGCTAAGCAGCCGATCCCCGCGCTACACCCTCAGTGTACTAACGCTAAGCAGCCGATCCCCGCGCTACACCCTCAGTGTACTAACGCTAAGCAGCCGATCCCCGCGCTACACCCTCAGTGTACTAACGCTAAGCAGCCGATCCCCGCGCTCGAACCCCTGGTACACCCTCATTACCCAACCCCCTCATTATTCAGCCTTTATGTTCCTTTCTTTACTTTGTGTGTCAGATCCCCCACCGCTGACTTCCATAGGCTGAATGAGGACGGAGAGCTGTGGCTGGTATATGAAGGGTTAAAGGAGACCAACAGGTTAACTGTGGGGGGGTGCTCCCATCCTCTCTGTCTCTCGTACTCTCTCTCGTACCGTCTTTCTCTCTCTATCTCTCTCTCTCTATATATACATATATATATCTTGCTCTTTACTAACTCTATCTCTTTTATTCTCTCTCTCTTTCTGTCTGGATTGAATATGGACCCTAGTGCTCAAAGTGAATCCCCCTCTCTCTCTCTCCCTCTCTCTCTCTCCCTCTCTCTCTCTCCCCCCATCAGACTGTTGGAGGGCCAGATGCAGCAGCAGCGGCGTAGCTATGACAACGAGGTGGAGGTGCTGCGGGGGGAGTTGCAAAGCCTCAAGGAGGAGAACAACCGCCAGCAACAGCTGTTGGCCCAGAACCTGCAGCTCCCACCGGAGGCCCGTATAGAGGCCAGTCTGCAGCACGAGATCACACGACTCACCAACGAGAACCTGGTGGGTTGTTCAGACACACACAACGTGTACACATGCACACGGACTCTCCTATGCACACAGACCTATAGAAACAAGCATACAGACATGCAAGTATGTATGTGTGTGTGTGTGTGTGTGTATGAAAACCTGTACATTCCATACTGTCCTTGCCAAGAGAGAACGTGGTGCATCGATCGGCACCGACCTTGCTGGATGGTCGACGACATCCAGGCGCGTGTTTCTTGTGAGGACACACTCTGACGTTTATGAATGTCACCTAACAGGAGATGCTGAGGACTGAGGACCCTACTGAATATCGTACCGCCAGACTCAACATATTACGACGGATGGTTGTATGTAGAGGCTGAGGACGTTGGGTGGTTTTCTGCACGTGTGTGAATACTAATCCAGTGTGGCGTTTGTTTTTCACGGGAATGTGTGTGTGTGTCTGACGTCTTCTTATAACTCAGCTGCAGCGTTTTAACCTACTGCAAAGCACCACTTCTCTCTAACTCACGCAGGAGATTGTTACACCCAGCACTCGTCTTCTCTAACCCCACCGTGGACCAAATCAGCCCCTCTCTTTTTACTCAGACGACTTCCATGTTGGAACTTTGACATTTGTCAGATTCCCATTTGACCTTTGCTCCCTCGCTTTGATGATTGATTGACTACTGCCCCACTAATCTCCCCCCCCCCTCACTCAGGACCTCATGGAACAGCTGGAGAAGCAGGATAAGACAATCCGTAAGCTTAAGAAACAGCTGAAGGTGTTCTCTAAGAAGATCGGAGAAATGGGAGGTACGCATGGTAATGTAGATGCGTGTATGTTGGACATGAGTGTGTGTACGTTTGACCGTGTGTTAATGAATTTCATTGTGTGTGTGTTTGTGTGTGCACACGCAGCTGGCCAGGGCGAGAGTGTATCTCCCGGTCAGATGGTTGAAGAGACGGTCCGTCCAGTCAACATTCCTCGTCGGGAGAAAGACTTTCAGGGAATGTTGGAGTATAAACAGGAGGATGAGTTGAAACTGGTCAAGAACCTCATATTGGGTATGATCTTTAACCCTTGAACTCCAACCCATCTCTTTAGTTTTGTTATACTCAGCAGCTGACCTAATACCTTATAACCATCCTTCGAACCCTCAACCCCCCCTCTAACCCCCCCCACAGAGTTGAAGCCCCGCGGTGTCGCTGTGAATCTCATCCCAGGTTTGCCAGCCTACATTCTCTTCATGTGTCTGAGACACGCTGACCATGTCAACGATGACCAGAAGGTCAGGACGTTGCTCACGTCCTCCATAAACAGCATCAAGAAGATCCTCAAGGTGAGTTGTAGGGTCCGTGTCCCCAAAAGCAGTGACGGGGTTCTGAGGGAGCGCTGAGGTAACCATTAAAGCCGTCCCACCGTGTATCTTCAGTAGCCAGATCCCTAAGACAGTGTGTCAGAGATGGTTTCTGTCCTTCCGCACGGCTTAAGATGTACACACGCACAAAGCACAAAAAAACCACATGTGTCTGTCTCTCTGCGAACGCGGAAACGTTCCCAAAACAGTTTACGGTTTTCATGACGTGTAACAATATGCGCGGAGTGAAACGCCACCATCTTAATGGATTATGAATTCTCCGTTATTATCTCATGGTCCATCCGGTTGTTCCAACTCCTTTTTTCTCTACTAACAGAAACGAGGGGACGACTTTGAGACGGTCTCCTTCTGGCTGTCCAACACCTGCCGCTTCCTTCACTGCCTCAAACAGTACAGCGGAGATGAGGTACGTAGGAACACACACACACACACACACAGAGAATGGTGTATTCTTGCATTCGTCCTACTTACTTTGTCTGATTGGTGTCTGTTCTGTTTCTCTTTCTTCTTCTTTTCCAGTCGTTCATGAAACACAACACTCCGAAGCAAAACGAACACTGCCTGTCGAACTTTGACCTGGCAGAGTATCGTCAGGTTCTCAGTGACCTGGCCATCCAGATCTACCAGCAGCTCATCAAATGCATGGAGAACATTCTGCAGCCTATGATTGGTCAGTACATCAAGGTGTGTCTGTACGTGTGTGGCGAGGGAATTTCCCACCACTAATGTCTGCCCCTCCTTCCTTTCAGTCTCTGGCATGCTGGAGCATGAGACCATTCAGGGTGTGTCGGGGGTTAAGCCGACCGGTCTACGCAAAAGGACGTCGAGCATCGCTGACGAGGGAACCTACACACTGGAATCTATCTTGCGCCAGCTCAGCGCTTTCCACTCGACCATGTGTCAGCACGGCACTGATCCAGAACTCATCAAACAGGTGTGTTTAAGTCTGTGGGTGTGTATTGGCCTGTGGGCGTGTACTTGTGTGTGTGTGTGTGTGTTTGTCTGACTCTGGCTGTCTGTCTTTGACCCCCAGGTGGTTAAGCAGCAGTTCTACATCATTGGAGCCGTGACGCTGAACAACCTGCTCCTCCGTAAAGACATGTGTTCCTGGAGCAAAGGCATGCAGATCAGGTAGGACCAGGGGGGAGTCGTTTGGGGGTAAGACCGGGGGAGAGTTGTTTGGGGGGTAAGACCAGGGGGTGTTGTTTGGGGGTAAGACCAGGGGGGAGTTGTTTGGGGTACTTTAATAGGATCCACCACTGATTAGGACATCTTGTCTGTCCAAACATAAAACGGTGTGTGTGTGTGTGTGTACCAGGTATAATGTGAGTCAGCTGGAGGAGTGGCTGCGTGACAAGTCTTTGATGATGTGTGGCGCCAAAGAGACCCTGGAGCCTCTGATTCAGGCCGCTCAGCTTCTGCAGGTCAAGAAGAAGACTGATGAAGATGCTGAGGCCATCTGCTCCCTGTGCAACTGCCTCTCCACAGCTCAGGTAACCAATCACAGCTCTGTCTACCACTCAGGTAACCAATCACACTTCTGTCTACCCCTCAGGTAAATGATCACTGTACACTGCTCAGGTACTAAACACATTACAACCCTCTGTACTGCTTGTGTACTAGTCACTGCCCTCTCTACCACTCAGCTAAAACCTCTCTATATTATATATATATATAGTAACAGCTTAAATCGGTAAACTAGTCAATGTTCGCCTGACGCAGTAGAAATGTGAGTGATTAGTTCAAATGAAGTGTTTCTGTGTCACCAGATTGTCAAGGTGTTAAACCTCTACACGCCAGTCAACGAATTTGAAGAGAGGGTGTCTGTTGCCTTCATACGAACCATACAGGTGAGGCCCGTCAGTGTCCGTCTGTGTGCTTAGAAGTGTGCAACTATGTTTGTAACTAACGCGTATGTCTCCTTGTATCTATCAGACTCGTTTGCGGGACCGCTGTGAGACTCCTCAGCTGCTGATGGACACTAAACTCATCTACCCAGTCACCTTCCCATTCAACCCCTCTTCTCTGGCCCTGGAGAGCATCCAGATTCCCGGCTCTCTTAACATAGGCTTTCTGACCCGTGTCTAACACACACACACACCCTTAACCAGTGGGTGGCTATAAATAGGTGAACATGCGCTAATGTGCATACACAAACCCACCGCTTCCTAATGCTCTTACCTACACCACACAAACACACGTGCACACCAACACCGCACACACACACACACACGCTAAACTTCCAGCCTGAGTTTTTACGTCAGTAGTTGAAAGTCCATCTGCCTGCGTGTACAAATGCTCAGTCCTATGAGAATGCACCACTTTTCCCAATCCTACCCCCTTTAAAATGAGCTTTACCACCAACTTAAAACACCATTCAAGACTGTGTTCCATGTTTCCTTGGTCCAATACTTTCTCCTCTTTGTACTCCTCTCAGTAGTGTAGAGTGTTTTCTAGCAGTCCGGTTCTCCCATAGGAATGTATTATGATGCGTTAAACTGAACTTGCTAGTCCAGGGATAGCATTACAGCTTGCATTACATTACAGCTAGCATTACAGCTAGCTAGCTCTTCTGGCTGAGCTAGCATCTGTTTTATTATAGGATGCTAATGCTAGCTCTTCTGCAGTCACCAGGTGCTAGTAGTTTTACAGTTAGCGTCGGTTGGGCGTACGTCATCGTTGTCATGTTATCCTCTGAACACAGTCAAACCAATGCAGAAGCTGTTATCTGTACCATACTTCTTATACATATATAAATACATACAAATATGAATATATTTATCATGGCTTAGGTATTTTGTGTATTGCTTTCATTTCTCTAACTTTCCTTGAAGACTTGAAGTTTTTCTTTGCAGATTAACATAGATACCGTAGACATGTAGGCCAATCTCTCCAACGTCACAGAACAGAGAGCGGTATGGCCATTTAAAGACAGCTGGAGTAAAATAGTATTGTTATATTTGTTAATAGCACATTAACTATGTAGAGTTATTTAACAAGCGCTATATAATGTAGGTATTTATTTGTTTAGCTCATCAGGTTTCATGCTTTTAGATGTTTCACTGCTTTAAGGTGTACAACCTGCCTCTCTTGAACATGGGTTCTTCAGACGCTGCTGAAAGGGAGGTGGCGATAAACGGGGTTAGAAACAAAATTTGAACACGTGAAATGGAGCCCAAGTACTTGACAGGAACTTTAGACGTGTGGCCGTGAAGGTATACAATTGTAGTTTGACAGCTTCAGCTACTATATTTATTTCTCTTTGCTAAGGCCGTGTGTTTCTTAGCCCTGCTGAGGGTACACAAACAGATTACTGGAGTACACTGAATCCCATATGTCCTACCGACCACATATCAACACATTCTTCTCCAGGCACCGCCCTCTCTGCTCGACTCTATATACGTTTTGGAGACGCAAGGTCAATGGTTATTACTTTCGGTGTTATAGTGTTTAAACAGAGGTTGTGTATGTTACTAAGTTTGGTTATCACCGGGATGGGCTTTCTCTCAGTCGGCGTGACTACATGCACTCTTGTAAACAACTGGATTTAGACCCAAAATCAACCCTGTTTTTAATGTTTCGTCTCTATGACGACAATGTTGTCATGTCTTCACTCCAGGAACATAATGGCTTGTTCTGTATTGTGGACCAACTATAACCCGGCTTACATTCTCTCTCCTTTAACCCACCATTAACCCCTTACCCTTTTCCTCCCAAGTGAACCATTGTAATGACTCCATTACCTGAAACTGACCAAGAGTGGGTGACATTAAACCTTATTCTTCTCCTCTGAGGGTTATTCTCTTTCGCTGGAGTGAGTTATCACACAACTGTTGCTCCTAGAGAACCCAAGGTTTTGCTTGATGCACTATGGAATCAGAGAAGTTCTCCTGGCCTTCTCGGCACCACGAGTTAAGCCCTTCTAACCTCAACATTCGGCACTGGCAGAAACAAACGGTCGATATTTGTTTCCAATCATATAATCATTATCTTTGTTCCTGACAACCATAATCTAACTACTCATTAATCTTGTTTTAACATCAAAATTTCTGTTTTACTTTCACCTTTATTTGCCAACCCAACTTGACCCAATAACCTTTATCCTTTGTGCCCTTGCCTAGCGACACATGACATTAACATTATTATAACTATCGGTGACGTACGAGTCAAGTTCTTGTTTTATCTTGTTTTATGTTGGAACTTAATCTAAATGAATATTGTTGTCAAGGGGACCACCATGAGTGTATTGTATGAAAAGTCAACATTGCCTTTTTACATTTTTGCAGCGTTGCGGTTTAATGAAAGATTGTTAGAAGTAGGTGATAGGTTGTTCATTGTGTGCATAGTAATATCACATCTAGAGAACAAATCTACAAAATAGAGAACCTCTGACAATACTGAAAAATGTTACTGACTACTGCAGGTTTTTACCCTTTCGAATGTTTAGAGCTGCTGTTGATGTAATTACGGAATTGGTAGACGTTTTGGACAAAGCCTTGCCAATGATTTTAACGCACTTGTCAATTTTTTTTGGACTGTTATACATTCTGTTTTTAAAATGTATTATCATTATTATTACTACAGTGTTTTGACAAGTTGTCAGTATCCAATATCCATATTTCAAAAGCTGGGATGGAAGGAAGGTTTTTATGTATGTCTCAAAGCACTTTTTGAAATGGCTACCGAAGAAGCAGTTTAATAAATGGTGATGACATGTCTGCCCTGAACATATCTTAAATGGGAAAAATGTGTCTAATCATCCCCACCATTGGTTTAAGTTCATGCAGAGGTCATATCCAGGAGCTGAGATAATTTGCACAGCAGTCTTCTCCCAAATAGTACCCTGTTCCCTACACGCTGCACTACGTTTGACCATAGCACTGTATAGCGAATAGGTGGCCATTTGAGACCTAGCACAAGTACATTTCTATCATCAGCCCTCTTTAAGCCATAGAGATGACCCAACCCCCACCATTCTGCTTTTATTTGCTTCTGTCTCAACATCTGTCCTCCATCCCAGTGTACATCAGGAGAACTGGACTGTGTGTATAATTCCTGGTAGCTGTACTTAGTGAATGTGTCCACCATTTAAGAAACTTCAAATTTGTGTAAATTGTCAAACTCCGTAAAAGACAAATAAAGGAATTCAGCACCGTCAATATTTGTTTTTGTACGTATGTTTCCCCAAAGCAAAAGGACCCTCTGATTTTGAAGGTAGAGTGAACAGGTTATCCGTTCTATGTTATTATTTAAAACAATGTCAAATTGTAAATAATCTGTAGTGCTAATAATTGTCTCCAGTGCCAGCTGGTGTTGTGGTTCGTTAACATCTGATTAGAGTCTCCTACCATCCACACCAATGTTAACGAATACAGGGTGGGAAATAATGGACCCTTCTTGGGGACAGCATCTATCAGGTCCTAATACATTAGCTCCATATCTAATAGTACCTTACAACTTACTTGGTACACTACTTTTGAACAGGACGCAGAAGTGTGTTCTAACCTATAAAGGATAAAGTACTTGTAGATACTCTGTACATAATAGATAATATGGTACCACTAGTGATGTAGCTTTGGTCTATGTACCTGTGTGTTATATTGTGCCACGGTTAAAGCCCTTGATAAGTAGCTTAGTGTTCCCCAGTCTCTGGGCTCCAATCTTCTAACCACAGTCTTCTAAGGTAGCATATCGTCTGAAAGACCAAGCAACCGCTCTTCCTGGGTAAGAACTTTATACATTTTATCAACTTTATTATAGTTGGAATCATACATGATATGAAAGTTTAACTGATTTAAAAAATCATGACTTGAATTTTAAAATAGATTGTCTTCAATCAGGTGAAAACCCATAGATAGACTGCTAAAGGCTTATAGTTAGGGAAAGTTGTCGCTCAACGTGAAGCCTCTTCTAGCCTACTTTAATCACGAATAGTTCTGTACAGTACAACATATAGCAGTAGAGAATGGTGATGGATGTTGGACAGTTGACCCTGAGCTGATTTCAGATTTGTCTTCCTGGACCTCCTTTTAGGAATTTGGATGATTATAACTCACTTCTGTTCCAAGAGTCTATTCTCAGAAATATTGTATTCTTTGGTAAAGATGAGCAAAAATGGCTGGAAATTAAACCTGCGTACACTCAGTATAACCATTAATGGAAGTGAAAAGAAAAGACAATTTGTCAATGAAAAAATATCTCCCCCTGACAAATATGTCATGATTGTTGGTATCTTGACATTCCTTTGACATTCCTTTGAACAAACTCTAATGGAGGTGTCTTTCCATTAATCTAAGTAATTTGTAACTCTTAAGTGGTCATCCATGAGTTATTGTTTTATTGGGGAATAAATATGAGGTGACACATGTCAAACCATCTGTCTTCTATCAATATTTCAAAGGCAAAGTAACGCACGAAGTAAAGTGAAAATATATATATATACCTGAAAATACCCTTTACATAATCCTCATTAAGAACCTGAGGTGAGCTGGAGATAAGTGCAGTGGTCTCCTAATTGTTTCCAGAGCTTTCCAATATCTTGATGAATAATTCGTTTTTTCTATTAACAATTTAATTGCGGTGAGGTTACATTTCTCTAATTTTATCACTCATATCCCTTTTTACTCATCGTTATCAAGAGGTCCAATAATTCTGGAGGGCAGTATAACTACTTTATTGGTATTCCAGGGAAGCAGTCCAGGATGAATTAGTTAGCAAGCTTACTTACTTATAGACGTATTCTAAATGGTATGCACCTCATCATAAAAATCGTCATGTGTAGTGTTCACAGTAGTTATTCACCAGAGAGGATTTTGGGTGAATACAAGAGTGAGTCCTAAAATGCTGGAGTTTGTTGTCAAATGCAAAAAGCTGCGTCTCATGTTATTGCTGTAATTCAGATCACTTCCACAAGATGGGACTAAATTTGTGATATTTCTAAAATATTATATTTGGGTTACTCTAGCTAGAACCTCACATCCACCAGATTAGCTGAATCTGTCTAGGGGCCATATTGCAACCGAATGGTAATGGTGAAATTGTATCTACTTGTTAATAATACACGTATACCAGTCTATTTCCTAAGGGTTTGACATTCCTGTGTTTCTTATTCATCCTACAATATACAAAATAATGTACTGTAAGTATCAGACAGATTATATAAATCTGTTCAATGTATTAATTGTGTATTAGGCAGGTCCTTAAGAATCTGTTCTATTCCTACAATATGTAGTATGCATGTCCATATCTGTCAATTCTGTTTCTACAGTATATAGACAGGCTTGGGTTAGATTCAAAAGTCACACATTTTACAATAAGATATCAGGGTAAGGTTCAATTGTCTTTTATGTACACTGCTCCAAACAATTAAGGGACCACTAAGATCACACATTGAGTCAATGAACTAAATATATTAAGGATCTAAATCTTCACAGTAGATTGTGTAATTCGTAGAGAATAAAATGACGTAACAACGGTCAACGGAAACCTAAATCACCTGCCGAGTGAGGGCCGGATTCAAACTCACACAAAAAAAGAAAATCTAAGAAAACATTTGAAATCACAGGCTGTTCCAACTTGCGTGAATTGATTTTGACTGAGTAAATATGTGGGAGGAGTGTTGGTACAGGTGCTGCTCCCGGTATAGACCCATTGCAATCCCCGTCTCTGAGCAGGATGAGGCTTATCCTCAATACAGCTGTCAAAACACACACACACACACTTAATCTCTCCACCTTTCTTTTTCTGTCTCACTGTCAGAGCTAACATACATGAAAACAAAGCAATACCTACTTTGTTTACCACGCACGTTTTTCTTCAGGTAAATGGTGTGAGTATCTGTGTGTGTTTCATGTCGAAGTGTTGTAACGACTGTGTTCCTCTCCCGCCCCACACAGGTGTGTGTGGTTAACCTGCTGCAGCCATGTGTGACCAGACGTTCGTGGCCATCACCTTCGGACCGTGCGACAGCTGCTCTGAGAACCGGCCCTTGATGAACCTCTACATCAAGACTGAACCCATCAACTATTGCTCACTATGCATGGAGATAGTATGTACCTCTGACCCTGACCTGTACGCTGTGACCCTGACCCAATTGATCCATCCGGACGGGTCTTTTGCGAGAATCTATTTTTAGGAGTTAGTAAAAAGTTGTATCCTATGCAGTATACTGGCATTCACTATAGGTATACGAGCAAATAAAACAATTTCAGCAATGACATTTCATTACAGTGTTTACCATGACAACATTAGGAGATTATCGTGTTTAGTTACAGAGCGGCAGGGTCATTTAGGGGTTACAGCATCAAAATGGTGATTGAAAGGTTGAAAGATTGAATCCCAGTGCCAAAGTGAATAATCTGTTGTTTCTCCCAGCATGTTGCTGAAAATAAGCTTTCAAGTTAAAGGTCAACATTTTAAAAACAATAGTGCTATCCACTGAGTGAAAGAGGGGGATGGGGGAAAGAGATATCAATATAATCACATTTTCCCCTAGATAGTAAAGCACTATAAATTGAAAAATTCTTTATAGGAGACAGCGCTGAGGAGTGTCGCGTGACGTCACATTATTAGCAGCATCAGCTGTAGCAAGGCAGGCAACCTCCTCGATGGGCGCAGTTCGTCATTTGACCTCACCTGTTCTTCTTTACCCCCGGTCCCTTCTGAATGTGTTGCTCTGCTCTCAAGATGGCTTGCCATGACCTTGCGAGCGGCGAGACTCTGAAGTCGTTGAAGGCGGAGACGGAGTCTCTGAGGAAGAGGCTCGAGGAGGAGCGCAAGAAACTTCACGATGTGGAGCGTGAGTGTTGTTTAACGGGAAGGAGCGTGTGTTTCGTTTAGCCGAAGGGTGGGTTAGACTGGGTTCTCGCAAAGCACGGAATTGATCACCGAGACGTTTTTTATAACCCAAACAGCTGAAAATAAACTATTTTGTGTCCATATTGTTGTGTCTGCAATGGAATGAAGGAATTGAATGTTAAAGGGTGATATGCTTGAGTTGGAAACGTTTTGTTAAACCGCTGAGTAGACAATATAAGTATGTTCCCATATGTGTCTTTGAATTTGTGCAGGTGCTTTCTAAAACATAAGACTCATACTTTTGGTGAAGTCTGTATTTCAGTGTTAATGGGAGCCTGTTCACATTAGAAATAGTACATTCGTCTCCCCTTCGACTGACAATAGTTGTAAATCCCTTATAATACTTTCTCGAGTTTTCAATGGTGATAAACACTTTTACATAAACTTTTGATTAGACCCTCCAGGTGCCCCAGTAAATTGAGGTTGGGAAAGTCCAAGCTCTTGGTAAAGGACTCTGTATAGCTTTTACTTGTTCTGAAGCAACTCAATCCCCTATGTGGCCCCCAACATAGCCTATTTTCTAACATCTGTACTTGTGCTTTTTCCCATTCCTACACATTTCCTTTTAATCTCTAAATTGATTCTGATCTCTGTCCGATTAATCTCTATTACTTTTACTATTACTTTTACTTCTATTCCTTATTGATGTAACAACAAATTTGTCCATAATATATTTGGTGACAGTGAGTTAATTGAACAATCTCGATCCGATCACACCCATTTAATCACCAATGTAGGCTGGTCATCAAGGATTTCATTATCATTGTTTTGGAGATCTTGGTAAGTTATTTGGTGAGGAAAATAGGTTCATACATAACATCAACATTTTATGTCTAAATGAGCTTAAAACCACTAGCAAGAGGAAATGTTGCTCTCCATAACTGCCCCAACGGGGGTGGATAGGAAACGAGTAAGATATTTTTTCCCCCGTTTGTAATGTTTTAATTAACTGTACATGTATTTCTTTTGGGCGGGCGAAACACATTTTTACTCCGGCCTGACCAATGGTGTATTTGTATTCCCGTATTCATGGTTCGCCATTGCATTTGTAAGGTATGATAAGAATCCATTCATGTCCTTACATCCTCACTCTGCCGTGTTAGAACAGGTCAGGAGGAAACCGGACGTCTATTCTAAAATAACATTTCCCATAACAACACCTCATGTATCCAAATGACTTTATTTGAATACATTTTTAACTGTGTGTGTGTGTGTGTGTATGTGTGTGTGTGTATGTGTGTGTATGTGTGTGTGTGTATGTGTGCGTGTGTATGTGTGCGTGTGTGTGAGAGCGTAGTGGAGAAGGTGGCTGAGAAGGCGGAAGCGCTCGAGGCTTTGAACATGAAGACCCGGCGCATGCTGAAAGGCCACGCCAGTAAGGTGCTCTGCATGGATTGGTGCAAAGACAAACGACGCATGGTCAGCTCCTCCCAGGTACACGCCCCCCTCCTCCTTACCAGGAAGAGAGCAGCGCCCTCGACAGGCCTCCTCCCCAGGGCCCTCCACACCCTATCCTTTGGTCACCTGCCCTCTTGAATTTACTCCCTCTCATCTGATTGTGGTCACTGTAAGTCAATCCCAGTCCACTGGGCTGTGGGCTACTAGAAATACTGCTCCATTTGGAGTCATGTCGGAGAGCATTTTGATCAGCTAAAGTGATTAGGCTCATTCCCATGGAAGGATACGATCCCTCACTAAAACCGACTCTGAAAGGTTGTTGTGTCAGGCTAATATGCAGTGTGCGTTGGTCTGCAACGGATCACTAACTAACTAGTGAGAACACGGTCCTTCCTCATTTGTTGGCGATTTATTATAATGTGGTGGTGGTTGTTTTACTGTCTTCTAGGACGGAAAGGTTATCATATGGGATGCTTTCACCACCAATAAGGTAATGCATGCTGGCTGCTTTGTACTCAAGTGTGTGTGTATGTGTCTGTGTTAATGTGTGTGTGTGTGTTGATGTGTGCGTCTGATGGCACTTTAATGGCCAGGTTAAGTGCACCAATCCATTAACACCAGACCATGAGTTGACTGTGTACTTGTGTATTTCATTACTTGCCTGATGTGTGTGTGTGTTCCAGGAACATGCCGTGAGCATGCCGACCACATGGGTGATGGCGTGTGCCTACGCGCCCTCCGGCTGTGCCATCGCCTGTGGGTGAGTCTGACGCCGGCGTCTGGTCTCTATTCCCCCAGGACACGGCTGGATGTCACCGCCGGCCACCGCCCTATAAACGACCGCCTCTCTTTGGTCTGTCTGACAGGGGATTGGATAACAAGTGTTCTGTGTACCCTCTTTCACTGGACCAGAAAGAGAATTTGGCGTCCAAGAGGAAGCCTGTTGCCCAACACACCAACTACCTGTCGGGCTGCACCTTCACCAACTCGGACATGCAGGTTAGGGATCGGACACTTAAACACACACAGCGAGTAGAGACAGAAGGCCAGGGCTTTTTCATGAGCAGCAGAGAACGGGCCGGGAGGATGTGGAGAGGCAGGAGATTTGCAGGGAAGGAAGGTGTGACTGGTTGAGGGATAGAAGAGGAGGAGAAAAGAGGGGGGTGAGATGAGGAGAGGCAGGAGATTTGACATGGGCAGATGACACACAGAGAGAGAGAGAGAGATAGAGAGAGTGGGAGGACAGATAGAGAGCGAGAGAGAATGGGAAGACAGAGTGGAAAGACAGATAAAAAGTGAGATAGAGAGAAGGAAGACAGATAAAAAGAGAGATAGAGAGGGTGGGAAGTCAGATAGAGAGTGAAAGGGCAGATAGACGTGATCGAGGAGAGAAGTGTTGGCCCTCTACTGTGTTTTAATAGACATTAAGAGGCCCTTATCTGTTTGGAGCTGAAGACACTGACCAACTGATAAACATACCCACTGTCTTCCTAATGCACCGGGGCCTGGTAATGGCTGTTCAAAGCATGCCTGGAGGTGTGTGTGTGTGTGTGTGTGTCACAAAGCCCTTGGACTGCCTGTGTGCAGGAATGAACTGGGGTCGTGTCTGCATGTGGGTTTGTCTGAAGCTCGTTCTCCAGAGAGAAATAAAGTGTTGGAGAGATACATCGATAACCCATAACATGCCACACAGATTTACGCTGTTCTGTTGCTGGCGCAGTCGGGTTTGAGGTCTATTCCAGTCTATTCAGAAAGTACATTGACAATCCAGTTGTTGGGTCAGTTAGTTTTGAAAAGTAAAGATGCATCATTTTATTCAGGAGTTTGAATCATGTCAAATGCTTTGCCCTGGACTTTGTTTAGCAGCTTTTCAATAATTAACACAGCCAGCGATGGAATCTAGACTGTGGTGGTCAGCTTGGTGCTAAAGCGTGCCTTAGACCATTGTGCCGCATTTTAAATGTTAGTAATTTAGAGGATATTCCATTCCAGAGCATCGTACATTATTGATTGCATACATTTAGAAGAAACACAGCACTCTGTGCAGGACAGTGTCCCCGTCACTGCCCCGGGACATTGGAATTAACACTTTTAAACAGAGGGAACCGTTTCCCCTGCTGGCCCTTCACCACCACTACCAGCAGCATTTAGCCTTCCATTCAGGGAACGACCTGGACAATCCTGCTGAGCTTCAAAGTCTAGCCAGCAGGTGGATACAGGCTGCGATGCTGCTGGTTTCCTGCCAGGCCTTGACATTTCAATTCAAATTTTACTCAATGTGTTTTCAGGAGTAACACTAGGAATTGGAATTTGACTGATTTCGTGAATTAACAGAAATGTTGTCCGACAGGGTTAGTCTTGACTGAATTGAGTTGTCAATGTGAACATCTGAACATCTGTAGTTCCTTTTCCTGGCACCAGAGGGCATCACCACGAAACTATAAAAATAGAAAAAGGAAGCATGTTCTGATTATGACTGCATGTGTGTGTGTGTAGATTCATCCCTAATTGTGTGCGCGTTCATGCGTGTGCGTAGCTCCTGACATGCAGCGGTGACGGTACCAGTGCCTTGTGGGACGTGGAGAGCAGTCAGCTGCTGCAGAGTTTCCATGGTCACTCCGCCGATGTCCTGACTCTGGACCTTGCCCCCTCTGAGACTGGAAACACTTTTGTCTCTGGGGTCAGTGTTTTTGTGCGTGCGTGTGCCACTCTGTCTGTGCGTCTGTGTCTGAGTTTCTTTTCTCTTTCTGAGCGGTCTTGTTCCGTTTATCTTCCTCTGAACCAAACGTTAATTCCAGGGCTCTGATAAGAAGGCTAATGTATGGGACTTGCGCTCAGGGCAGAACATCCAATCGTTTGACACTCACGAATCTGACATCAACTGTGTCAAGTAAGTTGAGTCTAGCACCTGAACCTTGACGCTAACAACCCACTTTATATGGCTGTCTATACATACAACCCTTCATACAACTTGCAATGTCCACATAAATATTTGTATTATCTCGCTCTCTCCCTCTCTCTTCCTCTCTTATTTCACTCTCCCTCTCTCTCCCTCTCTCTCTCTCGCTCTCTCACTCTCTCCCCATCTCTCCCTCTCCCCCTCCCTCTCTCTCTCTCTCTCTCTCTCTCTGTCTACCCCTCCAGGTACTACCCTAGTGGGGATGCCTTTGCCTCTGCATCTGATGATTCTACTGTGAGTTTATAACATGTTTACTCACCATACTTAATGCACTGCTTTTTAACAAAGCCACTGAGAGTTTAAAAGTGTTCTTTAACACTAAAAGCATTCGACCAAAGAAGTCTGCTATATTATATATAGACAATAGGACATTTCATAAACATAGATTAGGTGCTTTTCATTGATCAACCAATGTTTTTGACCTTTGTCGTAACTGTGTGTGTTGTATATGTGTGGCAATCAGACTGTATTCTCCAACAACATTGATATAATCGATTCTCTCTGAGAGATCTTATCTTATTGTGATGTCAGTGGTCAAAGACCAAAATGTTTTTGACTACATCGTCCAGTACATGTGTCAAAACATCTTTTTTTTGTCAATACCCAGGTTGGTATTGTGTTAGATTTATTGTTCTGGCCAAGGACCAGATATAAAATTCAAGATATATTTAATTGTATCTCTTACAAAGAATAACTTCCAATAGAAGGAACCTACCAGGAATCTGAGCATACAACAAAACAGAATCAATAACCTGAACTCGCTTGTGACCTCTTATTTTGTGTGTGTGTTTATCCACACGTATGTGTCTTCCAGTGTCGGCTGTTTGATCTCAGGGCTGATCGTGAGGTGTCCATCTACTCCAAAGATAGCATTATATTCGGGGCCACAAGTGTTGACTTTTCTCTTAGTGGTAAGTGGTAAGACATGAATGTTCAACAACTATTGAGCAAATTGTACATCTTTAGTAGCTCACACTAGAGCCGGCAGACTTGTGTTTTGCAGGGTTACTGCAGGCTGCCCTAGATTTAATATTGTATTCATTTATATTGGCTTTCGTAGCAAATAAATGTTTTTAGTATAAAAGGCATTTGCAGCTTATTCCACTCTGGTGGGGCATGAAAAGTAGTAGAAAGGCTATCCTTGTCATGCCATCTACTAACCATCCCTGTGCTGTAATGATTTTAGCTTGAATGACTGATGCCAGTTTTGCTGGAAGGTCCTGCAAGACTGCCCTATTATAAACGAAAGAGAGAGTTTTTCCAGTCTTAAATACAGTCCATCCCACCTTTTATAAAGGGTATGGGTCATTTATAAGGACCATTTACAAAATAAAGTTTAGTTTAGTAATTTAAGGATTATTGAAATGTGTATTTTGTGATGTATTTTGGCGTTTTGGCATTTAGCACTGCTATTTTGGCATTTTGCCTTCATAGACGCTCACTATTCACGAGATGGGCCTCAAAGAACAGGCCATATTCTTGATTTAAGGGAGCAATACTTTGAAGTCACACTGTAGGCAGGCAAAGGCACACTTCATATTAAGTGCATTGGAATACGGAGATGTTTAATTAGCATAGAAATCCAATTACAATTCAGTTACAGTTCTTTCACACTAACTCTGTCATTGGTATACCAATAGTAAATAACCAGGAATTCAGGTTTGAGCCATTCAGTCAGAATCGTCAATCACAAAGAGAGAAACCATAAGGATGAATTGGCCTTTAATCCCTGATCACATCAATTAGCCATTTTAAAGGAAATAATCATCTGTGTAAAACGCATTTGAAAAGACTGCAGAAAAGCACAATTCATGCTATCATCCAAGGCTCTGACAATATCATTTACAGGCAGTTTAGTGTCAAACAATATGTTTACTCTGGCTTTAATGTTGCTTGAAGCATATTCAAAATTCTGAAAAGAATGTAGTTGTATATTCACTAATGATTTTAGAATCTTTGGAAGAAAAGACCATTTAGAAACTATGTGATATTTGTCGAGGTCAAAAGACTTATGGAGAGTGGTAGAACATGAGTACATTTAATAACTATGAAATAACCTCAGAGACTGCACTCAAGTAAATCCAGCTCCAATTGGTTAGCCTTCAATGCAAGGCATTGAGAACTTTACATTTACTGTAAACTAGTGAACACAAAAACATGGACCATAGTTTTCATTATCTCAGATCTTTTGTTAAGAAATTAGATCTTTTGTTAAGAAATTTGGGCAAAATGAAATGGCAAATAAATGCATTGATAATATCATAATTATTAGTAAGGGAACCAGATTGAATTAATTTGTTGTGTTTCAGATTGAGTACATTTATTTATGGCATTAACATTTATTAATGGCGTAGCATTCCCTTTACAATAGAGACATAAGAGTGTTTACATACGATTCTTACTTTGCTTTTCAGACTTCTGTTATGCCTAGATTCTGAACAACAGACAATCATGACCTGTATTTGTTTTCTTGCCTGAACTTTTGATATTGACTGGAGTTCCCCTCATCATTTTAATTATTTTACTGGGGGACATTTACCATGTCACTTTCTATTTCGTCGGATGTGATTTATGACATGGACAGTTTTTATTTCCTTTATTTACTTCATTGCAGACAAACTATTTGATGTCATCATGTTATCACATTATTTGTGTAAGCTGATTGGGTCCAGTACACATTTCCACGCATGATTATGTTGAATGCTTGTTGTTGGGTGAGCATTGATTACATTGAGAAAAGCATTGATTATAGGAACTACAGCAACCTTTGGGTTTATGTAGCTTTATGACTCATTCACTTTTTGTATCAAACACATTGATGAGTCACCAGGCAAATGGGGATTTTAAATCACTTCAAGTCAGACTGTGGGAATAACCACAAAACCCCTAGTTCTCGTACACACACAGTTTTGGTACAATTTATATCCACAATATTGCATCGTTGTAATAGTCTATTTCTGCTGTAAGTCTGTCCACTGTAATTCATGGTTTTGTTGATACTCTGTCTAAGTCTTTCCTCTCATTACCTAATATTGAACGGGTTTATCTCTCTTTCTCTCTCTGTCTCCCAGGGCGCCTGTTATTTGCTGGCTATAACGACTACACCATCAATGTATGGGACGTGTTGAAGGGGTCCAGAGTGGCCATCTTGTTTGGTCATGAGAACAGAGTCAGCTCACTCAAAGTCTCTCCTGATGGAACTGCTTTCTGCTCCGCTTCCTGGGACAACACTCTACGTGTGAGACACGGGGGGGTTTAGGGAGAGTGAGAGAGTTAAACACCATTGTGAATAAGAATTGCTGAATTGCATCAATGGTGATGTCGATTTCTCTTTTTACAATGATGGTCACATGCATACTTCTGGTTTTTGAATATGGAAACTCTTGAGTTTCTCTGCCTCAATATGTGACAAAACAAGCTTCTCTGTCTCCCTGTATACTTAATTCCTAGTAAATGTTATTCTTTTGAGGGACTTTTTATAAAAGGAAAGGGGATATTTGTCAGTTTGCTTTCTCCTCGCTGTTTTGGGAACTTTTTTTAGCAACATTTTGGTTACTAGCCTGTTACCATAACCCCTAGGCCGCTTGTGGCCCCAGTAGATCCCACTACGATGCTTGATCTTTCAGGTAGAGGCCTGGTTACAGTGACGTGCATTTGGAAAACTAGTAATACAAAGTGATGTATTGATTTATGTTTTCTGTGCTTCGTCTGACAGATCTGGGCGTAGTACTGCTGTGGTGTCATCAGAGTGAGAAAGAATGTCCTAAAAGTCTGGTGTCAAAGGTCTGGGGGTCAGGTCACATGATCATTCGATCCAGAGCAGCCCATGAAGCACACATCTGCCTATAGAAAATGTACACACACACACAAACACAATGATAATAAATGATCTAGGTTTTATTTACATACTATTTATTCTACACAAAAAATGCTCATGAGGCAAATATGTTGCTAAAGTGTTATTGTTATGAGAATGTTTGATATTTCAGTGTTAATATTATTGTCTAAATCCTCTTAAAGACAGCCATTTCTCTACAGCCGGTTCCAGTTAATATATTTCCCAGGAGTGCATACTGTCCTGTAGTATTAAATTCCTTTTTCTTCTCCTCAGTCCCCCTTTACAGCCCTGTTACCTGTTTAGTTAACCAGTCAGTCAATCTCTCACTCACTCCAAAGTCTTAGATTTTTATACATATATATATATATATATAAAACCAATTTTTTTCCGTAATATATATATATATATATTATGCCAATACTACAATTACAATATCAATCATAGACTAAAGACAGAGAGTTTTTCTTCTTGTATTGAAGCTGTGAAATAAACAAATAATGTTATTGTTATTATTAAATGGTGTCAATTCATTTCCTGTTTATGTTAATGATATTGATGATAAGAAAATCCATTACATCATATTGATGCTGCGATGATGACCAACAGAAATATATGACGTGATATAGTGAAGGAGGAGTCAACCGAATAAAAAAAATTAAGAGACACTGGAAAGGAGGAAATGCCGTTGATGACAGCGGCCTTCCTTCTTCCTGTACGTTACGTCGAGAAAGCAGTCTGATTGCTGGGAGGGTGAGCCTTTTGTTGCATGTTTCTATTTAAAATATGCCATTATTTTGTCTAAAATTAAGTTATTTAAATATTTCTAAAATACGTTAGTCAAACTTCTGTTTTACAAACTTACAGTAAATCGATGCGGTTTGGTTCAAAGACCGAAGCCGTTACTCGCGGCCTCGGTTTCTCTGGCCCCTTTGTGTGTAAAGTATTTATTCATTTGACATATTTAACCATGCTAGCAATCAACGTAGATCAGTAACATAGTTATCAAATGACGTTTTGCTCGTATTGGTTTCATTGCGTTTTATTCCTCTAAACCAAGACTACTTTAATCATATATTTTGTCATGTTATTGCTAACTACAAATCGTAGAACAATCTAACCCTCGCTAGCAAGCTTCAGAAGTACAACTGTACTAAATATGTCGACTGGGGCGTACAATGCTGTGTTATATCATCGTGATTATTTTCCTGCGATTGAACTGTCAATCTTGCTTTCTCTGTTTAGCTAGCAGATACAGAGATGGATATGTAGGCAAAAAGATACACAGGTTTTGGTGGAATAAGGGGACGCAATCGATGGATATTGGACTTTCGTTAAATCCGTTTACTTATTGCGTTACAACAGTAGTTCGCAAAATGTATGTTACTACCCAGTACCACCTACGCATTCGGCTCTGACCGGACGTCCCCCCGTGCATTTTACCATTAGGCATGTGGTCATCTCGAGGACTCCTTTTTCGGGACCACTTTATTATATACCACAAATGTGCTTTGCTCATGTTTCTTGGAATTTATTTGGCCATTTTCGCAGCGTAACATTTAAAAATAGTAATGTATATAGTACGTCACTGCCACTGTAGCCTCGCGTTTGTGTTTAAGCTTCGCTGATCATGTTTTAGTTTTTTACGTGGGTTGGATCTCTTTGATTGGTGACGATTACTCAGATGCTGTTATTATTATTATTATTCCGAATTTCTTTTGGCTCTGTACACCAGAAGTGGATTTGAAACCAAACAATTACTATAATGTTAGCTGACGTATAGATTCTGCCTCTGGAAAACTCCCTAGTCTCCCTAGTATGGCAGTATGTTTGCTGTTATTGTGCTTTGTGCTGATCCACTGCTTTCGCTGGCATTTGATGGTACAGTATGTAGCATGCTAGATGTTTCTGTACACTTTAGTCTTCCAACTGCTGCTACTACTGTCAGCAATATACAGTGGATACAAATGAGCCAGTTCGGATCCAAGCCTTAACACTGTCATCAGATTTTACAGATTACGTGGTGTACAATAGACCTAGTGCAGTTCTTTTCTCCCCATGACGTCTTCCTCTTGTCATCACTGTGTTTGATATTAATCTTTAAACTGTTCTCCTAACGTCAACAGGCTTTTAAAGGTACTTTTTAGTCTTACTAGCCTGGATTTCCGTTTTGAGGCTTTTCTGGTTTGCAAATTGGTGTGTAGCCAATAGTTGTACTGGTGAGGTATTCTGGAGATGGTACTGGCTGACAAATCACTATGGTGATAATGGTTTAGAGTCTTTCCTGGTCTGCTGGGCAATTTGTGTTTGGATCTGTGCTTTCGTTTAACGAGGTTCCAGGCTGTTGTTTTTGAAAAGCCTAAGATTTAGTTCTTTTTTTTTATTTTTTTTTCAGCTTCACAAAGGCAACCTTGACTTTCATTAACACTTCATGTCAACACAAATGGTAGGGGACACGACTCACTAAACTGAAACACCTGTGAAGCCAACTGGGCCAAACCTTTGGAGGCTCCACTGAGGGACACTTGTGTATCTATTTCTAAGTTGTGAAACCAATATCTACACATGCCCTCAGAGGCCAAGAATCATACTGCAATCATGTATAGCAAAAGGACATGTGCCTTCGCTCCCAAAAAATTGACTGAAGGCACTGTGGATGAGTGGTGCAATTTCCTCCAGAACCAAGTCGGCAAGCGGGTTTCACTCTTCTGTGGCGTTTCTGGCTTGTTTAGAATCCCTGCTTTCCCTTTTGAATGCAGGTCTCTAGGGAACGTGCTGCTTGTCAACCCTTGGGGATACGATTGTTTTAATGAATTGTGTCGTGTGGGTTGTGGCAACCATGGTTGTGTGGGACAATTGAATTAACTTATTTTCTCAAGGACCAAGTTGAGGTATATGAAGTAATGGTAATGTCTCCTGTTGGGTGGAACGTGTAGTGTGGGTTGTGGAATGACACTGGCTGTAGCGTAGAGCTACAATTAGTCAAGAAATGCAGAAACTAGGAAGAAATCTAGAGAAGAGCCAGGCTTCTGGATGTGTCTAGTCCTCTTTTGGCTTTGTAGGGTGGAGAGTATAAGAGTACCTGATTGTTTAAGGCCACAATTTATCAAAGATGGTCAAGTGTTCATCTGATTACCAGGTTAAAAATATCCACCCCTCAGCAGTAAAGGTCAGTTGGCTGTTAACACTTGAGTTTCAAGAGTTAAAACTCAAGTGTTCCCGTGTTCCCATTCCCATGGGGAGCCGGAGAGTAGGATGACTATCACTTGACATGAGGATGAGATGTGCACGTTTAATTCCTTGTTATATGTACTGTTAACGTGTGCTTATGACGTTTCCTGTCTAGACTATGTCGTGCGGGCTGTGGAAAGAAACCCTGGCTGTAGCGGAGGACTACCTGCATGTCTGCAGTATTGTCCCCACCCCTGGGTCCCAGGCAGCCACACCCCCTCCTCCTCCCAGCGAATCAGCTGCAGCCATGAGGCACCTGGCCCTGGACATGGAGGCCCAGCACCAGGCCCGTTTCCACGCCCTGGCGCACAGCTTTCTGAGCCAGTGTGGGCTGGACCTCTGTTCCTCTTTGCGTGGAGTGATGGAAGAGCTGGTAGGAGATGGACAATTGAACTGGGGGAGGGTGGTCTCTCTTTTCACCTTCACTGGGGTGTTGGTCCGGAAGCTACAAGACCGGGGCACAGGGGTGAGGGGAACGGAGGGGCTGGAAGGAAAGGAGTGCTGCAGAGCGCTGGCTGAGACCATCGCCAACTACCTAGGGAAAGAGAAGAGCGACTGGATGCTGGAGAATCAAGGCTGGGTAAGTTAGACCTCAAAGTGCGTCTGACCACAAAAACCAACTAACTTACTCTAACCTAATTCACCCTAAAAGGATTCCTAATTTAAACCCTGAACCTTACCCCAGGCCTAAAGTAATACCTTTCAAAGGGACCTCACATCCCCTGAATGTCATTCGTTAGTGTTAAACTCAAAACTTGTGTTCCTAGGAATTTGAGTACACACACGGAGTGACAAAGTAATGGGGATCATTGACATGGTCGTTAGCTGCACTTAATTGTAAGCCAAGAGAAGCAGTGAGAGACACTTAGACACCTGTATAGTATGTTTACAGGTCTCTTTTAGATGCTACGGGTGAGGCCTACCCCAGTAATGACTGGTTACCACAACCAGGTATTTTTTACGATGAGGTATGTCACAATAGTCTTGCTCTGAACAGTCTCACTGTTCTGTGAGGGGGGAAGCCCCGTGGTCATGCAGAGGAAAAGAATCCCCCTCTGTGGGCGAATTCCGCTGAAGGAAGTCTGTAGTCCAGGACTTAAGGTTTTATTCTTCAGTTGTTAACTTTTTTTAATGTGGCATCGATACAACGCCAATATTGTATTTTAGTAATGGAATACCATTAGTCTTATCCAAAATGTAGATTTCTGATAAATGGTACCCCAGAATTAAGTGTCTCCATTTTCCTTGGATTTTCCTTCCATAGATTGCAAAACATAAGTAATCACCTGCACAGGACTGGTCATCGTGTCTGCTTGTTCATTTGGGTATTCCTACAGAGCTAGTTAGTCAGGGACCTTCAGTAAATAACACATTTGCTATTCAAAGTCAAACCAGCTTTGCCACGGTTGCTTACCAGCTGGGTGAAAGCTTTACTTTGTTTTAATTTTTTTTATAAATGATTTGTTGCGTAACAGTATTGAGGTACTCCAACACTACTTGAAACAAAATGAATCTCCCCAAAATGAATCGCCTGTAAAACTTTGAAGAGCCGAAGGCTGAATCAGCGACAGGCACAGCTGTTGTCGTGTGTTGATTGCTTTTGTGAATGAAAAGGGCACACGCCCTCATCTAGGCAGCTGGGCCAAACAGCCATATTGACTGCGTAGTATTGTAACACCCTAGTGACCTCCACGCTCCAAGCACACAACAATAGTTCATACTCGAATACAAGTCTGGATCAGTTTAACAACAAAGGAACACCTGCATCATTTATTAGGCATGTTTTTAAAAACCATGATGACAATGTCCCGTAGTAGTTTGGTAAAAATGTTTTACTTTGAAAGCTTTGTTGGTGGTATTGTTCTAGCAGGAACTGAGCCCATGCTAGTCTGTCAGGAGAGGAAATAGGGCTTTTTTAACATTATGGAGCAAAACGGTTTCCTGACTTCCTTATTTGGGGCTTTTTTTACACTTTTAATTAAACAGTCCATGTCCATGCAAGTCTTGTTTAAAACCTCCTTTTTTCTCTGTGTCTCTCTTTCTCTCTCAGGAGGGCTTTTGTAAGTTCTTCCGTTCAGCTAGGGAGGTGAACCTGGACTCCTCCATGAAGACGGCTCTCTTTGCTGCGGCTGGGGTGGGCATAGCTGGGCTGACTTTCCTCCTCGTCCGCTGATGCCGACGTTACCAGCCCTGCTTGATTATCCTCCGTCTCACTTCCATGGGGCAGATCGTTTAAGGAGCCATTTCACATCCGGTATGAAATGGAGTGGTGGTGTCTGAGTCCCGTCCGATGGACCTATCGAATATTCCCTGTGTCCCTTTTGAGGCGGCATCCCGTTTTGCTGTTTACTTTGGTTCATTTATCAAGGGAATGTTTCCATATCTTTCAGCCCCCCCCCCAGTTACTTAATTATGAACCACGTCTATCGTATCCATAACCGGAGATTGTAACCAGATACGAAATGCCTTCTGAAATGACAGAAAAATGGGAATATTGTTAGTTTGCATATCTTTCCCCTGTTCTAAGAAATATTTTTATTATATGTCCAAGCAAAGAGTGCAGGGTGCATATGTTGTGTTGACCACAACTGGACCGCTACATGGTTCTGCCGCCAGTGTGTCCATTGGTTTAGTGAGTCCATTGGTTTAGTGACCTGATAGCCAATCGTTCATGTCTCTCTAGCCTGCCTTTTTTACTTCACATGTCAACCAGCAGTATGTGTTTGTGTGTACGCGTGTGTGGCACATGCCTTTTTAGTGTAATGAACGTATAAATTAATATATTATATTTATATGAATAAAAACGTGAACAGTGGCCATCTTTGAGTTGACCAATGGCAGATTTCCTTGTTTTAGTTAGTTTGTTCCTTCTTTCTCTCTCATGTTTACCACAGGGTTATTTAACTGTCGGCTCAGAGGTCCACAAATCATTTTATGTTCTGTGATGGTTGATGTACTAATTTTGCTGATCAGGGAGCCAGAATTCTTTTAAACCAATTCCTTCCCAGACTCTGACCTGGCCCCTGATTTAGCCCTCCCCCTCGGGCCTGCAGTTGAATATCTTTGGTTTGTCTCATGTATACTTCTGTGTATCTCACTGTAATAATCTGTAATGTTTCAGGGCTATACAGAAATACAGACATCGGTGCTATAGTGCGATATACTAATCGAATGCCACCCTAATCTGGTGTATGGCGACATTTGGGAAGCAAGCCCTTCCACCTCTGTTAAAACAACATAACCGATCAAATTTAGATCAATAAACAAAATCCCCACTGAATTGACTATTTTTACATTGTTTAATTTATCACTTTTTCTAAATAAAAAAAGGTGCAATCATGGAGGTGCTGTGTTTTGTTAAACCGAGGGAGGGAAATGAGGTGTGTTGGTTGGGTGGGTGAGGCTGCAGGTTGGTAGAGAGGCGCGTCAAGTAGTAAGTGCAGTTGTATTTACAACAGACACTTTTCCTATTAACTTTATATCAACCCTTGCGCCAGCTGCATCCCCAAACCACAGTCCGGAATAGTGTTTTTGCTCTTGTGGACTGGTGAAATATCCTGATGGTTTGTCTGTGCGTGCTGTTAAAAGCAATGTGTTATCAGTCATAGAAAGAAGTGCCCATACCATGGTATCAGGAATGTCTGTGCATCACAAGTACTGTAAGCCAAACCAAAATGCCTCCTCTTTATCCTGTACTCTCTCACACATATATATATACACACACACACACACCTTCCCCCAACACAGTCTAGTTAAAAGCAGGCCTTCTGTTCTACATCCTCTGATATGGTTCTCAGAAATAACAACCGCGCTGTTTTGTATCCTGTTCTGAACTGCAGACAGTCACACAGCACCCATGCAGCAGGAGCCACTGTAGCAAGCCGCTGAAGAAATACGTATAGATGTTTCTTTCGTTGACTCTAATTTAGGTAACTCGAATGTCTCCTAGCCAGGGGGAATTCAGTCCCACGCAATTTGATTCTACAGCCGAAAGATGTGGGTTCGACTTGTCAGTGAGGGGTTTGATTGTCCAGAGGGGCGTAACTAATCTGTGTCCATCTCTGTCTGATCCTCATCTACTAGGAGGGACGGAAGTGTACACAGAGGTGCATCACTATCTGGCCTGATTTTGATTAAGCTGGCTTGTAGCTGCTACACTGTCTATCACGGTTGTGGCTCTCTATCTCATGTAGACACTCGTCTCACACACACACACACACACACACACACACATACACACTCAGCCCTGAGCTACTGCATGGGAAAAGCAGTTGGTTTTATCTGCTCTGCTGGCTTCAATCTGTTTATACTATCAGCATTGGCTGTTAATGCCCTTGGCACACCTTTCTCCGTGTCTGACCTTTACTATACTGCTCTGTGGGGCTCCTTTAAGACATGTTGCATCACTGTGGCTGCGTAGTAAATCTTGCATTTTGTCCTCCGTGCTTCGGAGTGGGAGTTCTCTCTAAAGACGGCTTATGTCATAGGCCCTCCGAAGGAGGAAAGAGATCCTTTAGGGATTAAGGAGCGTGAGACCGGACATTGTTTATCTAAGCCAAACCTCTCTGTGAAGTATCACTGTATTGTCTTCAGAACCCTGGCTGAGGTCATTTCCTGCCACGTGACGGAGCCTGCTGTGTTTGTTGTGGCTGTCCTGTTGACATGTTTTCCTTCAGTAGACTGACAGCTGGACATCACAGCTGTTGTTCATACCGGGGAACTGGCTGACATTAATGCCTAGTTATTATAACGCCCACTGCTTCTACACACCCAGACAGTGTTTATCTGATGGATTAATGGGATGAGGACTCCTCCTCTCCCTGCCTCTCATCCATTCCCACTGCTACTCAACAAGATTGGGGTCTTTGGAATTTCCTTAAAAACATGCAGAGTGAGTGAGAGACAGAATAACTGTATTTCGCTGCAGTTTGCTGTGGCACTGCTGTCCACATTTTGATAGAAAACAGTTACTGTAGCCAATATCGGGGTGACTAAAATAACTACAAGATTATATATCTATTTTTTACACATTTCAGTGTGTTTGAGTACACCGCACAAGCCTGGTGCGGTGTGCTGCTCTGGGTTATGTTCTACTGGGAAACCTTGGGTCCAGGCATCCATGTGGACGTCAGTGACATGTACAACCTATCTAAACATTGTGGCAGATCAGGGACATTTCTTCGTGACAATATACAATGGTACCTGATGGCTGTGGTCTCCTCCAGCATCATGCCACACTACACACATTGTTCAGAAATGGTTTGAGGAACATGAAGAGTTCGAGGTGTTTCCCTGGCCTCCAAATTCCCCAGACGATTGGGCGTCAGTGAGATGTGCAGCAACAAGTCCGATTCACGGAAGCTCCACCTTGCGACTTACAGCACTTGAATGATCTGCTGCTAATGTCTTGGTGCCAGATACCACTGGACACCTCTAGGGGTCTTGTGGAGTCCATGCCTCAGCAAGTCCTGTTGTTCTGGCAGCAGGCGGTCATAACGTTTGTGCTCGACAGTACATATGTGGATACTAAAATAATGGAAAATGGAACTAGTTTATTAATAGGGATTGATGTGGGTTTCCAATCTCCCAAAAATTTTGAGATCAATGATTTGGAATGCTGAGCTAAGGTCAAAAAGGGGACAAACAAAGAGCCTTGGTCCAACGCCATTAAATGGTAATTTGCACCCTTCAAAAGAGCATCCCCAACACACAAACTCAATAACAATTAAATTATTGCGTTTATTTGATGATTTACAAATACACATTCAGCCCAATCAGTTGCACCGTATAGTGTGTGTGTGTGTGTGTGTGTGCGCATGCTTGTGTTTAAGAATGAAAATCGAAACCTCCGGCCAATCTAATATACCGCACTTTAATAAAAGATTACAGACAAGGTATACCATGACAGACCAACAGGGAGAGTATTTTCCTGAGATCACAGACTGTTGAAATGACTGTAGTCTTCATCATGTTTCACATCCACTTGTTTCAATGTGATCAATCATTAATACAATCAAACGAAGCCCATCATCTGAGAATATGCTCTCCTCTTCCTCCACCATAGATTAGAAGTGAGGATGTGCCTCACTGCTGTAACCTTTTTACCCTAGTCAACTGGGTGGGACATCCAAATGACTTGGCTGATCCTTTCTGGCGACACATGAAGTTGATGTTATTCTGAAAGCCCCAGCCACTGGGTAGTAGTCACCCACCCAGTCAGTCCCTCCAAGCTTGTGTTGGGCATGTGTGCTGAATTTGAAATGATGGTTGTTTTGATGTGGCTTGTTGTAGTAATTGCAATTTCAATGGCTATGTCAATGCTAAACAGCCTTTTGCCCACCAAAGGGCTCTATCCATTGCTATGGTCTTGGCTCAACTACAGGAGAATGCACATATTATCCTTCTTCACTTTCCCTATGGTTCCTCCCTGGCTCACCTCACTCACCATTGCCACCATCTGGTCAGACAGGGGAGTACACAGAGAGGGAATGCAGAAAGTCAAGGTTAACTGTGATATATCATATGGACATCCTCCAAGTTTAAAACATTTGTTTTGGCCTGGTTTTGTTTCCATAGCTTAGTGTCTGATGGACTTTATCCCTACCCTGTATTTCAGACATTTTGCCTCTACCTCCTGGTATATAGAACAGGACTAACACGCACCTCCTTTGTGTTGGGGAATCCTCCCATCTCCAGTTTAGAGTAGGCTAGCGTACCATTCACAATCACCTCAAAACTTTCTGTGGGGGATAAAAACATATTTGGTTGGAATAGAATGGAGAACCAAGACAACAGAGGTGTAACGGGTCATCTAGTTTATGAATCCACTGGGTCCAGTGAGCAGGGGATCTGGGATCTTGTTCTGTTTGTAAAGTACACTGTAACAGAAGGCGTAACCACTTATGTTTTACAGCCAGAGATGCAACGTCCTGGGGATTTTTGTGAAGCACACTAAACTGACCAACGATGAGAGTAGAGAAAAAAGTGGTTTTATTTGGGAGTTTTATGTTTGAGAGACTCAAAAATGGGAATATTTTAGGGAATAGCATTGCCATGAAGGGGTGTACCTGATCTGCGACAATATTCATTAATTTGTATAATGATGGCCAATTGTGACGGACTTCGGACCAAGACTATTACTGCAACCTTGTAAAAGTGGCAAATTGACATGTTGTATTTTTTGTATGGCAGTAGTGTCTTTCTGTGTGTGTGTGACATAAAACGCTCGATAGGGACGTTCTACTAAGACATGGGCATTGTGCGTTTTCACACAATCTTTCGGATCATTGCAATCCGTTTGTGTCGAGCACATAACTTACTCTTCTGCCCCTTGGCTCTGGTCACTGTTGCATCCGGAACGTTCTGCTTGATGGCAGATGCCATGTCCAGGAAGCGAGACCGGTACATTCATCCTCCACTGTAGACCCCAACACACACACACAGTGTTACGCAGGCTGTAGATGGTATGTCAAATCAATAACTTTGCACTGTACAACAGTGTTTACATTTATTAAGTTTGATATTCTTTAGGCCAGTAATTATCACTGTAAATAGCTTTTTGAGAGATGTTGATAAAAACAATTCTGAGGTGCCTTATGCAGGATTTTCCATGTAATCGGATGTCACTTAAGCAACCTTAATAACGTATGGACAAATCAACCAGTGCTTACCTCTGTTTTATTATTTACCATTACATCTACCGCTTGCTTTGGATAATAGAAAATTGTTTTGGAAGTATCAGATTTGGCGTGTTATAGGACAACTGAACCTTATATTTTGTATCTAACAATTAAATAATACTAATACTATTCTTTACACAAATTTTAATATTTAAAAGTCCCCCCATGTTTAGGATATTTCTGAATGAATTATTACTTGCAATTGGTAATTTGCAATCACTGAAATTGGTAATATCTACGAAAGCCCTAAATGTATACAACCATGTATCAATTGTGAAACTTAAGGGAAGAACATAACATTGATGAAATGATTTGTTTGCATTATGTTATTATTTATACATTTATGTTAGTTATATTATAATTTGTTATTATTTATGTTATGTACCTTTATTGTATTAGTTCAGGCCTAAATTGTGTATGTTATGGAAATTCATTGTAATAATTTGTATTTTGCAATAAAACATAAAACATCGTCTTCTTGCTAAAACTAGCTTGTTAAAACCATTCTGACTTACAGACAATACCATTAAAAACAGTACATGTTTTAGAAATACGTTAGCATAGCTAAATAGTTCTACTCAACCCACTTACAATACCTATAGAATCTCTTCCGATAGACATACAACTGACTGTGTTTCACATCATATGGCTATCCCAACGAAACATTACGTTTTATCTGTTAATTGCTACAATCCCCTTAAATACTGGTAACCTTAGTAAATTAGCAGTTGTATTTCAGCCAGTAAATATCACATACTGGTTGGAAGAGTGTTAAACCAGATTTCCACCCAAATTAAGTTCAGATTTACACACTAATACGTTCAGATAAGTTGTATATTTTTTGTGAGAATGACAACGGATCTCCTAAAAACATGTCAGAGTAGGAAACGGCATGTAGGAAAAACTCAACTTATAACTTACCAATATTCTACGTGTACTTTTACGGACATCTCACTTGGTAGTTTCTCTTCTCTAGAACTGGTGTATTTGTGAGTTAGACAGAAGTGAGTGCAGATGAGCAGAGTGCTGATCCATTTATACTGCCTACCTGCCCGCTGGTGAACAAACTGGTTTATATATCGCTTCAAAAGCGTTTCCCATATATAGAATAAGGACATCCGAGTTTCTGTTTAAGGTGGTGAGAGGACATGAGAAGTATGCAATGTATTATTCTGCCCAACCACTATCTTGTACTTTGGGGTCCTTTTGGATTGATATGATAGAGGATAAAAAGAAGATAAGACAAAAAGTTTATTCACAGAAATACATTGAAAACAATTTACGTCGGCTGCCCAGCAGCCGCTAAATATGTGCATGTTTTCGCAGGATGGTCAGCGATCAAATCCAGCTATATTTTCTCATCCTGTTGGTAAATGTTGAATATGCAATGAATTATTAATATTCTTAAATATTCATAACATTTTTTGTTCAAATAACTTTTTGTTAGATCTAGATTATGGATAATTGTGTAGTCAAACCAAACCAAAAAAATACATATTCAGCCTGAGAAAAGCGAGTAGACAGTTGAAATGAATTAAGACAAATAGTTGTTCAGCCTATTTTACAAGCCCGTTATCAGAAATTGAGGCAATTACAGTGATAAGTAGCAAAAATGTTGTGTCTAATTAATTTACGATGAGGGCACGTTCAAGCACTTCACTCGTACGATAGCAAACAAACGGCGCATTATTTTAACAAAAATATATTTGAGTTGTAATAGTGAATGTATAGTTAATTACTTTAACAACTATAGCAACTAACAATACTTTTACAATTACAAATTGGATAGCTGTGACTTCAGCGTGAGATAGTACTTTCATGTGCATTTGCATGTGTGGTAAATTACATGTAAATGATATGTAAACACTAACCTTTTTTACATTAACAATGGGAATGTATCAGGGCGTGCCTTGTAATAGCCAAGATATGATCTCCAAATGGATATTTGTTTATGTATCTAAAGGTTTTCACAAAGCAGCCGTATGCTTCGGCATCTCCTGGATTTACACCGCAGTAACTGGTGGGGGATGTTAGTGGGGGATGTTAGTAGGTAATGGCCACTAATAATCTTCACGGGTTATAAATGGCAATAATTGTATTGCTTACACAAAACGTGTTACTAAATGATTGTAGTAAGATGCTACAGATTTAGGTGTTGATGAGGCTGGCGAGAAGGACAACATATGTAGAATTCCCATTGCTGTCAACCATCAACAGGTGTGTGTTTGTAAAAGCGTTTTTGAGCGTGTGTGGGTCTGTCAGAAGCTGCAGTCATGCTGAAGAATGTGAAGGCCTCATCTAAAAAAACATACAGTATTAGCCTCATGCTCACTGTACATGGAATGGGCCATTAAACAGCAAATTGTCATTAAGTGTGCTTGCCAAAGGCAAAGCATAACTTTAGACTTCATCGCATAGTCTCATTTTTATTCCAATATTAGGCATCACAATCTTTTCACATGTTAACATTGATTTAAATGAGTCACAGGGATACAGAAGTTTCAGTTTTAATTAGTCATGCTTCAAACTAGCATTACGGCCAAATATATGTTGTATCTTTAGAACTATTTAAGATAGAGGGAACAAACCAACATTGTTTCAGAGTATACCAAATAAAAAGCTTATCAACTATGACTACATGATTTCACATAATTTACATAATTAATGTTAATTTACCCCCCAAAAATGTTAGAAAGCTATCGTGTTGAGACCAACATTGTCTAATTTCACGTTATCCCAAACAAAACATGTTAACTGTTAATTTACTAGATTCATTAGCAGAGATTAATTAGCCTAGATTCATTGCATAATTCCAATTAATTATTTCTAAAGCAATACCTAATAAACCAGTTAAGCTCGGCAGACCAAACCAACTTTTATTGACTATGTTAATGGCCTACAACTTTCCTCATTTGTATAGTCTGGTCATTTTGATACAGGGTGTGAACTTCAAGGAGTGATTAGGAATGAATTGGACATTTGCTCCAGAACCCAACATTATCATAAATATATATCATATTTTCTTAGATCTGCTATAATCCTTTTCTAGACAAATGTCCTCATTTAAAGTATCTATATTTTGTTTTATCCAAATTGTGTTTGAGAGGTAGGCAGTAATTTTAACAAAATAAAGAATTATTTAAAAACAGGATAACAAACTAGCCAGAAAAACGAAATAAGTTCATGGTAGTGGCAAAATGTGGTTTTGCCACTACTTCCCCTTCTCATGCAATAACCAGTAGAATCACAGCACTGGCCAATTCTCTCTAGCTCTGTCCAATAGGATCAAAGCATGAGCCTCACTAAGTGGCTTGTTCCGCTATTCGGGGTTGTGTTGCTCTTCCTGGGACAAAGTCAGTTTGTCTGGGGTATACTCGTTCCTCTTTAGATCTAAACAGACAAAGGATGAGCAAAAGAGAGAAATGAGGCAGGTGGACAAACAAACAGGTACCTTCTAGTATATGAAGCCTAATAACCCCGTCCCCATTCCTAGAACCTTATTTGAATCTATATTGTCCCGACTTTCCTGTCCTCAAAGCAACAGAACAACTCACAACATCTAGTGGACAGACCCTGATGCAAAACAGAAACAGAGAGATATCTGCCTACCGAGAAGATTGAGTTTCCTGCAGCAGGAATTGCAGTGGTGTTTAGCCCGGAAGTTTCTGATAGCGTCGTCTCCCAGGTTGGCAGGACCAAATATCATATCATATGACCTATGGAAAAGTCACAAGAACATTATTAGCGCCTACGAGGTTTTAGCCCCCTTGGTAAAAATGAAATTTCCGGCTATGTTTCTAATAGAATTGGATAGTTAAAAAGGTTTTAAAACAAAGTGAAACATAACAGAAACAGAAATGACACACCGCTTCTCACCACTTTTTATTACGGAAGGATCTGTCAGAATCTCTCCCACACCTAAAAAGCACACAGAGATTGCCGTTACTAACAGACTCAGCTGTAGCAGCAGGTGTATTCAGATGTTTAGTCTATGAAAAGACACGGGGTACAGGTGAGGTATGTAGGGTTCCACATTACCTTGGAGGTCCAGCACTAGCAGCTCCCCCCTGGTATACTCGTACGTCCAGTGGCTGAAGGCCAGCATGGTCTCTTCCAGAAGGTTGGTGGGGATGATCTCATCCCCGTTGTTATTGTTAAACTTCCGGAACTCTCCGGTGATGCACTCCTCTATAGCGAACCACTGGCCTGCCGAGTGACAGTACAACAGGAATACCTCCAGAAACCTAGAGAGGGAACAAAACCGCAAACATTTAGAAAATAGCGGTCATACTGTATGAGAAGGGACCAAACTGTAGTGAAATGTGAGCGTATACCTGGGAGAATAAGGGATTGTCTTGGGCCTCATTTGGTTAAAAGCAAATGTCAGCTTTTGTGCAGCTCTCTGTTGTTGAATTTCCTGTGAAAAGGAACAAACAGAGGGGAAACAAAAAGGTGGGAAAGACAATTAGTAGATGAGATGGTCAAAGTGAAGGACTGTTGCATTTTAACACAGATGAGCCAAAACATTACGACCATCTGACTAATAGGCTTTGGTTCCTCTGCATGCAGCCAAAACAGCCCAGAAACAGCAAGGCACGAACTCCACAAGACATTAACAGCAGATCCTTCAATTCCTGTTAGCAGCGAGGTGGAGCTGTCAACTAAAGCTAAATATGTAAAGTTGTAATGCTTTTTAATTTATGTCATGTCGCAGAATGCAATCTGGTTGAAACTGTTGCGCGGGTTAACATAACAACAGCTCCGTCTTACCAAGGATACCCAGGACCATCCATAGCAGCGATATCTGTGTACTGATTCTGATTGGATCAGCAACATTTTCCACACTAATATATATCAATAACAAATACAGAAGACGTGTCCATGTGGAGGACTCTCTCTGAGTTGCCATTTCGACAATCAAACCAAGGATGCAATCAAATCGTTGGTCTCCAAAAACCAGGCCCACCCATGTCATTTAACGATCTATGCAGACTTACTAATAACTTACTAAAATATATATACGTCAGGAAACCGATCATTAATATGAAATAGTTGATGTGGGTTCTTTTAATTTTTGATCTATATATGATCTACTGAGTTTGTCTACATTTGTCACGTTGTGTGCGTCCTTATGTTATGTGTAAATACAAAGGAGTACTTTTTCAAACATTCGTTTTTGGGGATGCACCTGAAAAAACTGCACAACCTCTGATTTAATCTTAACAAGACCTTGACATTTGCCCTTCACCTGTGAGATCAATGTTGCTTCACCTGTGAGATCAATGTTGCTTCACCTGTGAGATCAATGTTGCTTCACCTGTGAGATCAATGTTGCTTCACCTGTGAGATCAATGTTGCTTCACCTGTGAGATCAATGTTGCTTCACCTGTGAGATCAATGTTGCTTCACCTGTGAGATCAATGTTGCTTCACCTGTGAGTGGCCGTAATGTTTTGGCTCATCAGTGTATATTTCCATATTATAGAATAAACAGCCCTGAATAGATAGCTTTGAATACGGAAATTTAAGCAGAGTGTGTGTGTGTATATAAAGTTCTCCCTACCCTGAGATAAAGCAGCAACACAGTGTCCTCCTTGTAAATGCTCTGCCAGGTCTGGACCACCTCTGGTAAGAAAGACTTGACGATGTACAGGTGACCTGGCTTCAGAATGTCGTACTCCGACCACGTACACAGCACCTGGAGTACAGTAGAATACAACAGTTACATTAATACGGTATTGACCCCACCCAGACATGTACAACCATAGTA
>JACXGK010003846.1:0-42127 GCA_016801125.1 Novumbra hubbsi
AGCTTTCCCATGAACGCCTTCCAGACCCTGGACGTGAACTGAGGACCCCGGTCAGACACTATATCCTCCGGGACCCCGTAGTGCCGGAAGACATGAGTGAATAGTTCCTCCGCGGTCTGCAGGGCCGTAGGGATGCCAGGAAAGGGGAGCAAACGACAGGCCTTCGAGAACCTATCCACAACGACCAGGACGGTGGTGCCTAGAAGGCCGGCGACGTCGAACGCCGGGGTGCCACGCGCACAGGGGAGTGGCCTCCACTAGGCGGTGACGTGACAATGATACTTGGTTTGTTGTTATTGAATTGAATTATGCATATGTGCTTTCACTTAAATAAGAACATTTGAAATGATTAAACATCTTGCTCAATAAAAATCCTTATTGTTTCATTGTGTAGAACCTGAGACAATGTAAAGCGCCTGTCTGTTTTACTTAACACTAGAACCGCCAGGCCTTAGAGACCACCAGGAAAGGCCAGAGCCTAGTGCCATTTGGCGTCATTAGTATATATATTATATTATCATACAGATTCTCCTCCACAGCACCCCCATCCAGCCAGAGTAATAGTTTATCTACTGACTCATGTGTAATCTATGAAGAATAGTAAAAAAAATAAGGAATTACATCATTTGTTTGTTTGAAGATCTTATCATACGAAAATAAATTATGAACACAGGTTACTGTATTTTTGTTCGTTTGTTAGGCCCTACACAACAGTCAAATTCTTAAAAGATTAATTAATTAGAATTAAGTTTGTATTAGGTGAAATTAGAGACACTCAACCAGTTTGCGAAGATATACAGTGGGGCAAAAAAGTATTTAGTCAGCCACCAATTGTGCAAGTTCTCCCACTGAAAAAGATGAGAGAGGCCTGTAATTTTCATCACAGGTACACTTCAACTATGACAAACAAAATGAAAAAAAGATATCCAGAAAATAACATTGTAGGATTTTTTATGAATTTATTTGCAAATGATGGGGGAAAATAAGTATGGCAACACAACACATTACATTGTATTATTTATTTTATTTTATTTGTAAATTCAATTACCAGAGTAAAAGGATAATCCAATGTGATTTACAGTAGCTAACATTAATGTTGAAATTGACTTTTTGATTAAATCTAGAAAAGACACTTGTTTTGGAGGATGTGGTATATAAATACCGATGCATTTCTGAATGTCATGTTTCTCCTCCCCACTGTCAGCACACAGCTTGGCGCAAGGTACATAAAGGATAAAACTATTTGGGAGACATACATTTGAGTGATTGTAGTGTGTCACTGTCTCCAGGTTTTTCTTGGGTACGTTGCTGATGGTGACAGTCGAATGCATGGTGCTGAGAAGGCAAACAGTCTTGTTCTTCTTACACCTGTACACTGTTAGTGTAGCATTCCCATTCTCCATCACTGTTGTGGAGTAGAACTCAGCTGGTGTGTTGTTTTTTTTTAACAGGAGAAGGCTGAATCTTGGTGGGGGGGGCAGGCCGTGACACAGAATACACAAGACGATCAGGCAAGTGACGTAAAGTAGTTCATGGTCACATTTCTGCTTTTGCCCGTGAAAGACTATGTCTCAAAAGTATCAATAGCCATTGACCATGTACTCTGTCTCGACATCAGTACATACTCAACCAAAATGTTATCCCAAGGTTTGTTGAAAAGTTGAAAAGTTGCTCATCAACAGTTATGGTCTCTTCTGGCTTGTGACAAGCAAAGCAATTATTCACAAAACGTTTCCAAGTAGCTGAGATTGCAGTTTCCAAGCGTAGTTTCCTTGTCTCCTTATCGTCAAAACCCAGATATCACATGATGTCACTGAAGTGGTTGGGTGGCATGGTCTGTTGTTTGTATTTCAGGAAAAGTCCACCCATTATCGATCAGACCAAAATCTTCCCACGCTATGCACTGTGGGAAATACAAAGCCACAATTAATGCTTTGAGTTCATCAACAGAAATGTCCCACATACACTCTTCTTTTCTGTGAGCATGAGTAACAGTATAATCTCTGATGTGCTGCAACATCACGTCACACAAACAAAGAAAACTGTAGAGGGCACAGTTGATGTGTCTTCTGGCTTGGGCTGTGGGCCTGCACTCCTGGTAAGGATATTCTGGGAAGCCTGTCTTCCTGGTGTGCTCTCATTGCTCCTTTCTACCTAAAACATGCCGTCCCTCCCAGACTCCAGTCTCCCAAGGGCAGTTGGGGTCGCCGTAGGTTTGGTTCTGTTTTGTTTACGACGAGGCTGAGGCTCAATATCAGAATCAGTTGAAGAACCAAAATCCGACATGTCAATATCTATTTATTTCAATCGATTTCTGAGCCTCTATCTGACTCCGCATCTGTAAGGCTGGCAGGGCATCTTTTTGTTTGATTCAGTTTGTCTTTGTGAATTAAATGCTGTAAATTGTGTCTGAGTAGTGTTTGACTTTCTACCCTCATCATCATTCATCATCGTTACACTTCAATGACATGCATTGGTGTGTCTGGGTTCATTGCACCCATTCAACCAACGCTTATTGATCTTTTATCCGTGGTTATCGCCTATTTATCCATAGATGTCATTGCTATTCGTGTAAACAATCTGAAAGAATGATTCATAGTTGCCTACATGAAAATAGCTGTTATAACCCATGCAATTACACATGAATCAATCTCGTAGGTTCAATCCTTATTTTTCTGTCCCACTGTCAGCACACAGCTTCCGAGGTTTGAGGAATTTAGCTATTACATTATGTTTAATATTTTATTTATTTATGTTATATGTTTGTGTAATTGTTCAGGTTATTGTTTCCATTATGATTTAATTGCAATTCATTTGTTGAAGAATATTGTTTGTATTTAGTTTAGCGAATCATTATTCAGCTACATAAGTAGCTGATGTTCTTGGTAAAATGTCTTACCTATTGAAAAACAGTAACATGTGATACATTTGTTGAACTGTGAGTTGCCTAAATTATTTGAAAGTTTCAATGGTAGGCAAATTGTCACGGCCGTAGTGTGCGGGCGAACCAAAAGCAGACATGTTTCAAACAAAAGGTGATTTAATCCAATAAAACAAAAAGATACAAACTAACACGTACTGTAAACATCAAATGAAAGGTTTAAACAAACATAAAACAATATACAAATAACGTGTAGCGTATCTACTGAATATAGGAATTAAACAAAAGACAAACCGTGAAGCTGTGTGCAAACACAAACAATAAACCACACCGGGTGTGGTGCAAAACTAACCTAAGTAGGCTCCCCAATCAGAGTCAACTGAATGCAGCTGCTCTGACTGGGGAGCCCACAATGGCATGGAGATGGCTAGAGGCCTCTCCATGTGCCATGCCCTGAATTGGAGCCCCAAAGCACAGAGATGGCTAGGGGCCCGCATCCAGGACATGACGCAAATTAATCATTTGTAAATTGTTTGTATTTAATTTGTAAGATCAAATTCAACCAAGGCTCTGATCTTTTATCTGGGAGTATTACTCATTCTTTCATTGGCATCATCCATAAAGGTATTAGTACCTGGGTACCATTAGCAGATGCTTGGGTACCATTAGTGGCTACTTGGGTACCATTAGTGGCTAATTGGGTCCCAGTTGCAGTCTATGTCAGAGTCGGACTTCTCCTCATCAGAGTGTCAACAATAAAAGTTATGGTGAGGTGACATGTTGGTGATGCAATGTTTTGCATCCCTTTCATCAGATTCGGAGTCGGACTGGGTTTCGTAATGCCATGATTTTTTTTGATGAAACCATCTTCTTGTCCTTCATCAGACACACAGTAGTGATAAGACATTATAAAGGTGAAACGCTCATCAAGGTGTGTCAAAGCAGTGTCTTGTCTGAGTATGTGCTTGTTTATGAATAGAGTCTTGATTTTGTGTCTAGAATGTTGTGAATGCAGAATGCTAATGATCGTTGCTATGACAAAGCAAGCGAAATTCCTCGTGATGCAGTAGATCCAAGCAGGTGATGTCATAATGGTGGTTATTTTCCTGTGCAAAATTTATCAAATCAAATAAAACATCCCCATAATAAACTCCATTATTATCTCCCATAAGGATTTGTATTCGTAATTGTTTTAAGGTATTTTTTGAAAAATTGTTGGTGTCCCATTGTTGGTGTCATATATTTTAATTTGGGAGACAGAACTCGGACTTTAAAGCAGACACAGTGTAATGAATACACTGGAGGTATGGAATTTGGTTCATGTGCAGATTTCAGCAGGTTTTATTACAGTGCAATGAACAGGAGAAGGCTGAATTCTTGGTGGGGGGGCATGCCGAGACACAGGATACACAAGACGCTCAGGCAAAGGCACAGCCTGGAATTAAGCGATAAACGGAGCCCAGGTAAAACAGGTGCACTGGAGAGGCAACAGCAAGACAACCCACAAAAAGAGGTTTTGCATGTGGTGGCCACAGACAACTGCTCTCTCCTTATTCTTCCTGACTGATTCTTCTCTAGATTAGCATTTTGCTAGTGTCATTTTTCTCTGCTGGTAGCACCAGGCGGTACCTGCCACCTACCGCAAGTCGTCCAGCTACTCCAGGATGACACATCTGTACATGCCGTTGCAAGAAGGTCTCCTAGTACAGTCTCAGGAGCATTGAGGAGATACCTGGGGACTGGCCTTTACACAAGGTGAGCTTGACAGGGCCGTATAAGGGCATCAATCCAGCAGCAGGACCAGTATCCGCTCCTTTTGCGCAAAGAGGAACATGCCAAAGCCCTGCCAGAGCCCTATAAAATGGCCTCCAGCCGGTTACTGGTGTGCATGTCTCTGAGCAGTCAGAACCAGACTCCTTGAGGGCCCGACGTCCTCGAGTGGGACCTGTGCTCGCCGCCCAGCAATGTGCTGCTCCATTGGCATTCACCCAACAACACCAGAATTGAAAAGTCTGCTGCCATTGGTGCCCTGTTCTCTTCACAGATGAGAGCAGGTTCACACTGAACACACGTGACAGACGTGAAAGGGTCTTTAGATGCTGTGGTGATTGTTAAGCTGCCGGCAACATCATCCAGCATGACCGGTTTGGTGATGGGTCGGTGATGGCAATACCCTCTACTGATTCACGTTATGTGTTGAGTTCACGCAAGTTAGAACAGCTTGTGATTTCAATTGTTTTTCTTAGATTTTTCAGTGTGAGTTTGAATCCAGATTTTGTTTACAGTCTGTGCATTCAGAGCGCATCAAAACCTTGCAGTTAAAACTGCCATTTTCTTCTGCTTAAGCCAGTGCCAATACAATGCATGCATACATTATGGGATGTTTAGAAATTATTACAATTATGTAGCAATGACTAGAACAAATTGTCCACCCACCTTATGATTAAGATAATCAAATGAAAAGACATACAGCTGAGGCTGCAGTTTGGAGATCAGAACTGAGAGCATTGTATTTTAGCGTTAGCACTGGTCAATGCTGAGACTGGGATGTGTTGTTTATGTGAATACAATTATCCCAGCCCACCCATGACTTCAATCAGCAGCTGCCTTTTTTTAAACAATTCGGCTCTGGACTTAAGTACCAGCTTGTCTGATTTTGCAATTTTGGGATTCTTCCATTGGCTCCAATTAGCTAGGCCAGTTTATGTCCTACTAAAATTTGTGAATCCACAACACATCTGTATTTACACCACAGGCAAGAGTTGATGCTCTGCTTTTGCCCTGTTAATCAGAGTTGAGTGACTTATAAGCCTTGACATTTAAATATCTGACATTTGATCATGGAAGAAAACAAATAACAGAACGCTTCGGGGCTGACTCAGACACCACTCTTAACACAGAGGATGTTTTGAGGACAGAACCCAGGAAAAATAGGATAAGGGAATGGATTTCATTCTCCAGAAAAACATCTAGCAAAGCCTTGAGAACATTTTCGTTTTGGTGTCAATTTTTAGAAGCACTAATTTAAAAAAGAACTGTGATTTGTTTTTCAGCATCTAGGAGATAATTAACCTCTTCTCCTCTTGTTTTTGTTTTTTTTAGATTCTGCTCAGTCTTTTTGTGGCTGTCATCCTTGATAATCTGGAGCTGGATGAAGACCTTAAGAAACTAAAACAAGTAAGTTGTCCCTGATCGGCCTGTCTTTTATTTTAAATACTGGCCATGCCATTAAATCCAATTCAGTATATTCTTCAATAAATGCGCCATTCCAGTATGGGTCAAGCATTTCCTTGGTGATGATTGGTGTAATAGATTATTGATAGGTGATCCAGTTCGCAGACATTTAAAAAGGCTTTTGTACAGCCGTCTCATACACTCCTAACTTTTTTAATGTATGTGACTTAATTTCAACTAATTACTGATCGACATTAGTCTTTGTTCTCTTGAGTGTACGCCCACAAACCCATCCACGTGTTCTGTCATTCTGGTCTTGTCATGATTATGTCCATAACCGCTTACTCCACATGAGCCCAAAAAGGAAAAAAAAACAGCTGGTATGTTTTTATCTTTATACAAGCCTTCTCAATGGTGATTTGCTGTATCAGTATTACATGACACCCTTGCAAGTGATGCTTTGTGTGTGTGTGTGTGTGTGAATTGATATGTATAATATTCAGCCTGTTTTATGTTATAGCACATCTTACCTATATATCTTTTTCTGACACACACATCTACAAACAGCCGACAGGTTGAATGTGCCTAGATGATTGCTGTTTTCCGTCAACAGTTGTGGAATCAGGCACAAACGACAACTGAAAATGCCAGTAATAGTGACAATTCGTGTATCAGTCATTCTATTCCGTGAAACCTTAACCCAGAACTCATGTGAAAATGATCTTCACTGGGCCATTCTTAATTCTTGTGTCCAGAGTCAACTGCCAATGCTTAAAGTAGTTGGAAATAATGGAACAACAAATTGAAGGAGAATTATCTGTTGAAATGGTGTATTCATGCGGGTCTTTGTACACTAGGTTACAGTTTAGGGAGATCCAAAGTGTTTTAACAGACCACTGTGTATCTTCACACATGGTAGAAACATTGATGGTAGTTGTTAACAAACCACATTGTATCTTCACACATGGTAGAAACATTGATGGTCGTTGTTAACAGACCACATTGTGTCTTCACACATGGTAGAAACATTGATGGTAGTTGTGAAAAGACCACAGTGTATCTTCATACATGGTTGAAACATTGATGGTAGTTGTTAACAGACCACATTGTGTCTTCACACATGGTAGAATAATTTATGGTAGTTTTTAAAAGACCACAGTGTATCTTCATACATGGTAGAAACATTGATGGTAGTTGTTAACAGACCACAGTGTGTCTTTACATCTTTACACATGGAAGAAACATTGATGGTAGTTGTTAAAAGACCACAGTGTATCTTCACACATGGAAGAAACATTGATGGTAGTTGTTGCTTTACCTTGGTTTGACATTGACAAATACATGCCCACTTTGAATTTGATGCCTGCAACACATTTCAACAAAGTTTGGAGAGGTGCATGTTTAACACTGTGTTGCATCTCCACTTATTTTAACAATACCGTGTAAGCATTTGGGAACTGAGATGGCATTCCCATTCTTGCTTTATATAGGA
The DNA here is from genome assembly GCA_016801125.1 of Novumbra hubbsi. Taxonomy (NCBI): domain Eukaryota; kingdom Metazoa; phylum Chordata; class Actinopteri; order Esociformes; family Umbridae; genus Novumbra; species Novumbra hubbsi. The sequence continues at coordinate 7,548 of JACXGK010003846.1, forward strand.
CTGGAGTTCAACAGTTTTTGTGTCTTATTTTACTTATTTTTCGTTTCATAATGCAACCATTTTTTTTCATAAAGGACAGGTCTGTACTGCAGGCAGGTCAGTTTAGCACCCAGACTCTTTTACTACGGAGCCATGTCATATATGCAAAATGTGGTTTTGCATCGTTTTGCTAAAATACCCATGCTTGTCGCAGCATATGTTGCACCAAAACTTGTATATATTACTGTGCGCTGATTACAAGCTGGATGGTCCCTCTCCTCCTTAGTCTGGAGGACTGAGCTCAGGCCCAGAGAAGGCAGCTGCGGTTCTGGAACTTGTTTATACACTGCTAAAAAAATGAAGGGAACAATATGCTGCCTGCAACCGGTTAGGCAGTGGGTCAATGATGGTCTGGGGAGGCAAATCCTTGGAGGGTGGCACAGACCTCCACGTGCTAGCTAACGGTACCCTGACTGCTGTTCGATACCGGTATAAAAATCCTCAGACCCATCACTGGTGCAGTGGGCCCTGAGTTCCTCCTGGTGCAGGACAATGCCCGGCCTCATGTGACCGGAGTGTGTAGGCAGTTCCTGGATGACAAATGCATTGATGCCGTTGACTGACCTAAATCCAGTTTGGAACCTCTGGGAAATTATGTATCAGTGCATCCGACGCCAGCCAAGTTGCACCACAGACTGCCAGGAGTTCACTGATGCCCTGATCTAGGTCTAGGAGGTCTCCAAGAACACCACTCGCCGTCTCATCAGGGACATGCCCAGACATTGTCAGGAGTGCACACAGGCTTGTGGGGGCCAATACACATGATGAGTTGACGTGATGAAATTCAAGTTGTAACATATTTTGTTTGAGACCCGGTGTGATTAAAGTGCTCCCTTGCAGAGGCAGTGAATATTGCCGAGGCGGTGTAGATTTAGCAGGAACATACCCCCACAAGATTTTCTTTTAGATTTTCTAATGCCTTTATTGGGCTCAGTTTCATGCAAACATGCATTTGTTGTGTTGTTGACCTCAATTGCTTACTTACTTGCTTACTTACATTGTTTAGGAGAGCTCTGTCTTTCTGAAAACCTAAAATTGGATGCTTTCCAGTGTTGGGGGTTCAGCTGGGAGTGATACAGAAACTGACAACACTGGGGTGAGTGTCCCAAAAGCTCTGCAGCTTACGTTATCTTCTAATGTTTTAGTTAGTTGACCCAGACAACTCCATCAACAGCAAAGTGCTTGAGCAACAAAGTGCTTCATTTACACATAGCCCAGGGGTTCCCCGCCCACTGGCTTCCCGACCGCTACCAAGCCCTTGGAGAGTTTGCTTTCCGGGCCTTGGCATATGTTCTTTCCACAGCACACAGGATGGATCATCTTTGTGAAAAGGCCACCCTCAACACATGCTTAATGGATGGATGGCCATCAACGTCCATCCCGTCTCTGACATTCATACCTCGCCCCTTGGCAGTTTCGCACAGCACGCGTAACCATGGGACAATGCAATTACTGACATTCTGACAGTGGCCAGCAAAACAATGTAGAAATGTTATGCAGAGCCTGTGCTGTAGAGGTGATGCTTCTGGCTTAGGCACACACATCTTCCCATTGGAGACTGGGGTTCAATTCTCTGCTTCTACCTTTAACCTTTGTTACTCTTCTCTGTCAATACAGTATATAATCAAACGTCCAATATTAATGTTAGCCCATAAAGAACGTGGCACCCATGGCAGTCAATCAGAGGGGCCCACAAGAGTTTCATATAATGGTTAAACAATTATCGCAAGCAAAATAAAATACGATTTTTTTCTAGATACTCTTTAGTTGGCATTTTTGCTAGATACTAATGCAAGACAAAATGTTCTGCAAAAGCTTCGGCACTGCAATGATGCAAGCCAATCGCCGCGTTCCATTTGAAATGAACTAACTTCCGATGTGGCACATTGACGTTTTAGGGGTGATCGGGGCTGTAAGCCAAATTTGGGTAGTGCCTGTGCAATGTAAGGAATAGGAAGGTAAATTATCATTCATTAAACAAAAATGGGAGTAAATGCATAAATTGAATAAAAAGGTACGTAAACATTGTTTACCCTCCACTAACACCCTGGTCTCATGTCTGGTCTCGTGTCTGTCACTCACTTTACTGAAACTAAAACATATTGTTTTTTCTTTTTAACCATGTAATTTATCGCCAAGGAGCAGCACGACCAAACAATAACCGAGACCCAATACATTAATCCACCAAGCAAAATTCAATCTTCATAATCATTGACTGTCACTCTGGATTTAATTGTCGTCAGCTGTCAAGACACTTTAGACTCAAACCTGCACTGCAGGATCATGAGCAATTACTGAGGACTGAATGGAGGTGTAGCTAATTAACCCGGGCAGTGGGTCTTTTTCTCCATGATGAGTCTAAGATGACAGAAACTACACCTACAAAACACAAGCACACACATTCTTCTCATCATTACCGATTGGGAAAATTCTTTTTTTGCTTGAAATTAAGGTTGCTCTTTTCATAAAATGTGGACAGCCAGTCGATGACAACTACACTGCTCCAAAAATTCTGAAGTACATATATTCGAGATTAAAAAAAAGCTGACAATCGCTAATGCTTCCTGACTTGACAGATTATTGTCGCGTGACGTTTAATTGACTTGGTGTTTTACTGTGATTATTATTTGTTCCTTAAATTATTGTGTGCAGTGTACTTACAGAGTTCAGAGAAAACCACAGAAGGAAGCAGAAGTGTCCCTCAAAGAAAACAGAAATTGTCTCTAAGGTGCTACTGATCTCAGTGGTGTAATGAATGTGGTTGGGAGGTATAGAGAACAGGCAAGGGCTAGGCAGGAGACGTAGTCGAGGGCAGGCAAAGGACTGGTACACGGAATGATGGTAGAAGCCTAATACGTAATCTAACACACGAACAAACGATAGACTGAAGAGAACGACAGCTTAGTACAGACGTAGAATGTACAATACCTCACAACGAACAATACAAACAACCGACTTATATAGGACGCGCCGTAACAGGCAACAGGTGCATCCAATAACGGAAAACCCGGGCAGCGTTCATAAACAAAAAAGGCAACGGGAACGAACCGAAACCAAAAAACACGTAACGGCGAAAACGGAACGTTACAAGTGGAGTGGATAGCATAGAAAGACCAAACACAACTAGGGCAAACTAAATTGCTCCACTATTAAGGGATTAATATCATTATTATATTATATTGGATGGAAAGGAGTTTACCCTTGAGGTGATGCTGGTGTTTGGCAAGGTTTGCTATGGTTTGTGGAATGCAGAAGCATGTGTCTGGTAAACCTACACACACCAACCCATGCTGTTTTATTACGATTTTGCAAAGGTTTCCTGAAAGAAGTAAAATTTATAATAGAGGTCTATAAATAGTGAGATTAGGGGTCAGGTCTTCATTACCACTCTGTTTGTGCAAGCCACAGAGACAATTATTTAAAGCCTTTGTGTCCACCCCTATATGGATATTCTGGGTGCATTTTCCCTCTCTGACCCTCTGCTTATTCCCCATCTTTAATTATTCTGTCTGAGTTTCAGGAGAAGTGCACAGAAAATATGTGAGGTGATAGCTCTAAACTCAGATGATTCCATTTCCTTCCCTATTCAACAAGACCGAATCTGCTGGGGGAGGTTTTGCAAATCATCTCTTCATTTTTATTACCAACATTCCTCTTGACTTGAGCTAATCCCTTATGTCTTGTTTATTTGAAATTACTTATGGAGTCTCTGCCAACACACATTTTGTCTTGCCTGCGCATATATTTCAGATTTTTGTCATTTAGTACAGTGTTTCTAAAATGGCAAAACCCAGGCTGTTCAATGTTTTCACTGAGTTTCCATAGCTAGCACACATGAGTCAGCTTGTCAACTGATCATCAAACCCTTGACAAGGTAAATCAGGAGATCTTACTCTGAGCTTAGGGAAAACGGGAATGTCTGCGGGTCCCACGAGGGACAGTTTGAAAACCACAGATTTTGCAGGCACTATGTGGATTCATCCAGAGCGAGTCACTGCCACCGATTTCAACTGACATGTCTCAATTACTGTTAACTGCACCTTACAATCTAAATAAAAACACCTTTGACTAGAAAGAGAATAAAAGATCAGAGATTCAGTATGCCAGTCTTCTCGGTTGCCTGTAATTGTAAGTTCTGTTTCTGCATCATTCAATTATTGAGTTACTCTAAGCTAAAATATCTGAGCCTTAAAAGGGTCTTCAAAGGACGCAGACGCTCCCCTTACAAACGCGTGCATGAACACACATGCTTACCATACCTATTCTTTGAAGCAGCAGTTTGGTTTGAGCCCGGCAGAAGTTAGGGACATGATTGCTGTTGCTGTTCTAAAACAGCTTTTGACTACAGCTATCTAACTGTACTGCCATCTAGTGCATTTGATGTTTTTTTGGGTGAAACTACAATTGTTTTGTGTGTCTGTGTGTGCGAGGGGATCAGTTATTATGTTAAGTATTTTTGCTCCCAGAAATTACCATACTTGGTAATTTGGCAGTCAGGGGCGTACATCCCAAATGGCCCCCTATTTTATTACAAAAATTCCCGGTCGAATCGAGTACACCATATTGAGACAGTTGAGACAGTTGAGACAGTTGAGACACAAGCCCTGGTATTTGTAGGAGTGCCATGACATGTGATCTGATCCCGGGGGAAAAGTGTTCAAGACATGTCCTTTTTTTACTTCTGCAAATTAAAGCGCACATCTGGGGGTAGTCAGGGACTCTAGAGGAAAGAGAGAGAGGGGGAAGGGGGAGAGACGGTGGGGCAGTGTTCATTTTGGCATTTATTCAGTCTACTGAAACTCCACAGTAGGCCCACTGTAGTTGGACAAGGCTATCTGAATGTGCTCGTGTTTGAAGTTAAGGGCAGCCTGAATATTGAAAAAAGCATTATTCTTTATATGTGACTTATAATCCACTTTACATCCACTTGGTTCAGTAGGTCAATAATATAGCCTATGACAAAAAGACGGCTTATGAATATACCTATAGTATCGAGGGAATTTCTGCTTGCCATTATTCTATTTGAATGTTGAAGATGTTCAACCATTATGTAGCCTAAATGTATCATGAATCTGTAATCCTATGGAGAAATAATCATCTGTAATCTTAGCTTTTTGTTATCTGTTGTTTTGGCACGTCAGTCTTTTAGTAAAACATGTGTTGCATATTCAGTACATGAAATATAAATATAGCATCAGATGAGTGACCCCCCATGGGTAAAAATTGCCCCGAAGCTGATCATTTTGTTTGTGTGTGTGTGTGTGCTTTCCTTCACTACAGCTGAGGCAGGCACACCCCATCACCCAGGCAACTGTGTCATCTATACGCAGACCACCTGATCAGGGCAAACCCTTACATCCATCTGTTGTTTGGGTTTGCTAATAATATAAACCAATCATGTGTTTGCAAGAGGGGCATTCGTTTCCTGAAAGAGAAATTGGGTTACGGAATCCTGGTCTGCTTCCACCACTTATCCTTGACCTTCCCACCAGGCTCGAAAACGCGCTCCACTCACCCAATCCCTTGAACGCCCCCCTCACAAGTATTAATCAGCTAATGCCAGTCACCTGTTTGACCACCTCTCTGGATTATCAAACTAGCCTCTTGTCTACCTTGATACCCAGTTACCAACCTTTTGCCTGTCCCTACTCTGTGTGGAATAATTTCACCCAGGGAATATTCTCTTATTTATTAATATAATTGATACAAAGGCAGACCTGAATGTCACCTTGACTTGTCCCTCTCTAGTACGCCGGATGCCTCAAAAGCAGACTGGTAGATGGACAAGCAGGCAGACAGACAGGCAGTCAAGCTTGATGGCAAGCAGCCATCATTTCCCAGTCATTGATTGTGTAATGAACCGTGTGTGTAGAGGGGCTCCTGGGCTAGCCCCACAGTCTGTGAAGTCCCAGAACGCTTAATACTGCTTCTCTGTTAGGTAACATCTTTCAACAGCTGAAGAGATGTAGTGCACATGAGCGACATGTTTGTCTTTAGTTGAATATAAGCAGTTAGGTGAACCAAATGTCTAGCGGATTTACTATAAGACTGACCAATGAACTGGTAGCGATACAAACGTTATGGTGTTAGCCAGAGACTCTTTTCTACTGGACCTATGGAGGAGCAAGTTCCTGCTGGCCATGGAACTTTTTAGTCTGGCCTGACCTCTTTAATCTGTGTCATAGGGATGGAGTTGTTGAAGACCGCTGTGCAGTCGTTGAGGCTTCTGCCCTTGTCCAATGTCAGGCGAATCTCTCCTCTATCAGACGGATAGAAGGCCAATGATTTATTGAGCCCAATAGAAGACTCATTGGATATAGCCACGGCTTAATCCTTGTTTTACAAATCCAGGTCTTCATCTCTCTAGATGTCGCTGGACTTACAAGGCGTCAAACCAAATACCCTCTGTCAGGGAACTAGGGTTGTAGACAAACACCCCCTACGCCAGCCAGCAATAAAGTCACAAACCATGCTAGCTAAAAATCCTGTGGGAAAAGGAAAACACGCAGGCCACCTACTCACGCTCTAATCTCCTAGCCGACAGTACACTGTCAGCCAGACATGGGAGCCATGACATGGAGCTAATAATTCCTCACAAACAAGTGAGGTTATGCCCAGTCCCAAGATGAGAAATATCTGCCACAGTCAAACCTGGTTCTGCCACATCAGTCGTGGAGTGAGTGTAACCTCCCCATCAGGCATTGCCAGCTCCCTGCTGTCATGTGTCAGGAAGATACTATCCACAACATCCTGTTGAATAGCAATTTCTTTAACAGTGCCTTGCCCCAAGACATTTGGAAAAGCAGACCTGATGTTGGTCGCCAAACCCTGTCTGGTCTGTTTAACCTCCGTCCGCCTCTATGAACAGTGGAGGCAAAAGGGAAATTGTTTCATGAAAAAACAATTGGAAATTGCAATGTATTCATTTTCCAACAGTGGTCTACATTAAATACTGTAAACAAGGCTGACAATATTATTTGCGGGGGGGGGGGATTTGGGTTGATTACCCTGAATAATTTATTAAATACAGCATATTCAATTGAATGCATCCGATGGTGATTTTCATGCCCCCACTGGAGAGAGGATATTTAGCAGTTGGGCCAATGAGAACAGAACCATACGTTACAGATGTTGACTGTGCTACTACCAGATTTGACTAAAAGTTTAAGACTTCACCCAAAGTTTCTAAATATTCCATCATTTTTTGAAGGATTATGGGTATATTGATATAGCACCCACACATTTTAACGCATAGGCATTTCCTAACCAAAACTCAGAGGGAATTATCCAATGGAAAATACATTTTGTGGATATTTCTTTCCTAAGGGCCAAAAATCACAGTGTATCACTTTAATGGAATAAGAAACTAGAAAACAGGGGTTGGGTCCCAAAAAGACTTTATTATTCAGCAATAAATTGCTTACCTCGTGATAACCCTTTTTCTCAATCATGGAGCCTTTTGTGGCTTTAATAGTTGCTGTATATGGATGTTACCCTGTGTGTGTGTGTGTGTGTGTGTGTGTGACAGAGACCTCCAGAAATCTGTGATGCACAGCTCACAGCTCAGCCGAGCCTGAAATTGGCTGGAATGGAAGAGAAGGACTGGATACATCACCTTAATGTGCCCCAAGGCCAGAGCATTAGTCTCAGCTACGCTACGGCCACACACAAACAATAAATACTTTCTCATTCAAAATGCCATTTTCCATAACCTAACCATTACCCTAAAATAATCTTCATGCCAACCTTTAAAAACTAAGTTGGATTTGTGTTTCTTACCAACATACGTGTGCATCCCCATACCTTTTCAATGTTGGGCCTTAGAGATAAATCATTTCAATGTAACCAATATTTAGAGGATTGTGCTTGTGTGTGTGCTCTCTAGCCGTTCATGTGGTCCGTCAAGGAAGAAATGTTAGGTTCATACAAGAAAAAATCGGGGTAATTAAACAAGGCTTTATACAAAGGATTCAAACATAGAATCAGTAACTTAGCCAAAGATTCTCATCTGATACTCATCATCATCAGTTTTATAACTTGGATATGGATATTGTGCTGAGCTTTGCTTCCTGTTTTGCCATATTACTTAAAGGCTGTTTCAACTAGACCAGTGATATTCTGGGCCTAGAACTTACCACACTCTCTATGTTCCTATCCAAAAGCTTGTATTGACACTGTTTAAATGCAAGCCTGTAAAAAAGTAAGAACACATGCAAGAAAGCCTGCCTTAGATCTATGACTCTCAGAGCACTTTCTCACTAAGATAGAATAATAAACTGTAATTGCGTGGCTCTGAGATGAAATAAAATGAATAGAATCAGCCTTGTTTATCTCCAAACTGTTTTGAATTCCCTGTAACTTTTCATAAATAAAAAAAAGATAAATTATGGGGCTTTGAATAAGTGAGTTGCAGGGAAACACTGTATCAGAGGAAACAGTTTCTGCACTCCTACAGTTTCGATGTCAATGTGGGTACAAATCAATACAGGGCTTGTGCTTTTCTCTATATACATTTTTAATGTAAAGGTTTCATTGGCATTGGATGTATTTTACATAAATAACAAACAAAAAAACATTGACGAAAACATTTTTTAAATAGCACTCATAATTTTTAAAGGATAATTGTGTTTCACGTTTTATTATTAGCCTTGTAATGTGCCAACCGTTGATTGTCTTTAAAAGGGGTTTTTGCTCCCCTGGTTCCCCTAATCTCATGGTGACGGGTCGTGGGAAGCTTGCCTCCATAGTGTTTCTGGATTGGGGTGCTCAGAGTTATAATTATTAGGGTAGATACTGCGACTGAGGATAAAACTGACACATTTAAGAATGGTGCATTACATTTGTTTGGCCTGTACATTGTAAAAAAAAATTGTATTTAGTCCATGTCTTATGTGAATGCCCAGGGGTTTCTGTGTTCTGTTTGATTGCTGATTCTGCGGCTGTAATTTTATTGAGGCTTGGGGTCCTTGGTCACCCATATCTATAACTGTTAAAGACAGGAAGAATCTATAGTGCCAGGGTGCAAACAAATCTGGGGTCCAGAAACAGACCGTAAGTTCTATGTTAAAGGAGAGAGAGGGAGATAGCGGCAATATATAGAGAAGCAGAAAGTTACAGAGACAAAGGTCCTTAATCAGCAACAAGATGCTAGAACAGAGATGGGTGTTGAGCCATGGATGCACTGTGAGTTCCGCTGAGCTGGGCTCATTGATTGAGGCGTGTGGGGACATTCAGCTAGGAACAAACACTGGGTATTTGGGTATTTTCCCATAAATGATGTGCATGTCTTTTTGTGTGCAGCAGTTTTGCATGTTTTTGGTTCTAGTCTTTTTCATCCCAAACATCTTCCAATGTTTTTATTTCTGTGAATATTTTTAGGAGTGTACCGATGCAGTCCTATCGGATTGTTTTGCATTTCATCAGTCACAATTATGGTCCCCCATAGCTCAGTTAGTGGAGCGCGGTGCTCAATACAAAAGGATTGTTGGTTCGAAACTGCAGGGGGGCAGTAGGCAAATGTGTGCCCTACTGCTGTAAGTCGCTCTGGGCAAGAACGTCCGCTGTGAGACTGACAAAAATTTATAACAATTTCAAAGTGCTTGCTTCCTGACAGAAGTAAAAAAATAAAAGTGCTTTGGAAAAGTGCTCTGTACAGCGTGCGTCTCCTGTTTCTCCTCTACCACTTTTCTTCTGCCTTCGCTTTACAGACAGTTACAGTGGGCTACACCCCGCTGGCCTTCTCCTCGGGTTCATTTCCACAACACTAGCACAACTTATTTATGGTGGGTGGGGTACGGGGGTAATGAAGGGATGAGGATATAAAGATATACTGCCCAGCGCTAGTCCACACCCTTGACCACCCCAGACAGGGCCCTTGACGAGGAATCCATGAGATCGATCAATGGTATTCCCTTACAGCCCGTTAGTAGAGACACTGCGGCAAGGTACTGGGTTTGATTCTTACGAGGAGGATTAAATCCCAGGAACTGCTACTGTAAGTCATGTCAGTTATGGCATCTGCTATGGCAACTAAATAGCTCAAAATACACTTGGATAGCTCAAACACTCCCAGACTTGTCACAGCGGGGAGTGTTTGCAGCGTACCTGAGGATCAGAATACTTTCCCTCTCTTTGTTTCCACGTTAATGTGTGTGCGTGTTTGTTGTGTGTCTGTGGGTGTCGATTTTTCAAGACAATAGTTGTCATTGTTTTATTGCAGATCAATAACCACTTTTGCTGAAAAAACTACATATTTAACTGTCCTGACAGATGGTTGGTGGGTTAATTGATCCACAGATTATTATTACATTTAGCACGTTTCCTTTCTACATGTTTTTCTTTGCCCCCCCCCCCCCTCATTCTTTTTATACCTTTCAGTTCAACTGACAGAATTTCTCTAGAGCAACACATTCACACATACAAATATTTGAATCGGCAGCAGCTGCTGTTTCCTAGCCAGAATGATAAGCCCTCAGTCACCGTCCAGCTAAACTTGGTTGACCTCCAGTCTTCCAGACAACAATACCAGCCCTGGAATTGGAATCAGCTTGCCACTCATGGAATTAAAATAATTGTATTGATATAATCTCTGCAAGTCATTTGTAATTTATTTTTATTTGACCAGTCTATATTGCTTGGTGATTTTGTGTGTGCATGTCTGCATACATATTTTCTTCTGTTCGTCTTCCTGCATAAACCATTCCAATATAATCTGTTTTTTGTTCTTTTCATTGCTTCCTTCATTCTTTTTTTGAAACGTAAGTAGGTTTTCACAGACTGGTTTGTAAGAGTGTGTGAATGTGTAGGTGTGTGTGTAGTTGTGTATGTGATTGTGGGTGTGTGTATGTGCGTACACGTCCATGTGTGTGTCTCTATGACTGCCAGTGTGTGGCTGCCCTCTTCAGATATGAGTATTGAACTGCACCTTGAAACAACAGACAAATCCCCCAGGGTAGAATTTGCTCGTAAAGACTAGATCTGGGATCAGTTAACTGTCTCCAATCAGAACTTGTGAAATGCTAAACAGATTATCTAAAACTGACCTTAGATTAGTGTTTATTCGTGTTTAAGTGTTTAACTTAATCTTACTCCAGAACTCTAACCCATACTATACATAACCACTACATTACATAATTCCCTTTTCAACCCTTGGTCTTCACAATCATTTGCTAATTCAAGTACTTATTGGAAAGCTTACAACATTTAGAGTGTATTCTGATTGATGTGCCTTGATGGCACCAATTGTTTTAAAATTACTGTGAGTTGATTCTGGATACTTCAAGTGTAAAATACAGATGAATAGATATTATTTTATGAGACAGCTTTTGTGGCAGTTTTACTCTTAGAGATACAGAATATTATTTATTGCAGATTCTATGCAATGTTAGATCCTAAGAATATGATTGCTCATTCAAAAACTGTGTACCTTAAAAAAATCAATATAACAGTGAAGCAAATGATTCATTTGTCTAAGCGTTGCTGTCGCTCAGTTCCCGCGTGGGGGTGGTATGAAAAGTTGCTGTGGACGAGAGTGAAATGCTAGATGTGCAAAAGAAACGGACAGAGAACCGAGAATTAATTGCTGTCACAAGGGCCAATTTAGGGTTCCACATTTAGCCAATCAGATCATATTAAATGCATAGAAATAGGATGTCTACAACAATCCCTGTCCAAGTCAAGGACTTGTCCCTCCTATTCATTACATCTATTTTTAATAAGCATATCCAGCAAGCAAAATCCAGATATATGTTGGCCCCCTGAAACTAGATGTGGTACCTCCCACTAGAGGAGGGAAATGGTGCATTTGAGAGCATTGTACATTTACTCAACCGGAAAAAGTATGTGAGAACTGAATGTGTTACGCTTACGATATAGGCTGATTTCCCAGCAGATTATGCCATTCTCAATAGAGCTATCCTGTTATCGTGCCATCTCATACTTTCATCTTACCTATGTATCATTGTGTTTTGTGTATTATTGTAGTACCTGCCAAACCCTTCTCTAGAACAAGCGGCAGGAACATGGAAATCCTTCTCTCCAAGTGAAGTGTATTTGTCTCTCTTCATGACAAATTGTACTTTATCTCTTTCTCTATTGACCGCCTTGTCCTTGTGATTCCTCTGTTAGATAAATGAGTTGTCAATCTTCCTCTGTAGCTCTAAACACTCCCTGCCACTTGTTTTAGTCCCTCTGACTAGTTCCTTCTCCCTGTGTGAAGTACAGTGTATCCCTTTCCCTTTTTGCCCAAGTTCACACACTCCCTTTCTTCTTAGTTAAATGAAATGTCAGTCTCACTCTGTAGTTGCTTCAAGTCTTTCTCAAGTAATTTTTTCTCCCCATTCAATCTCTCCATCCCTGTTTAAGAAAGGTCACATTCAAATTATCTCCATTCTCATCTCAACATCTATTAATATTTTTTCTTCCACAGTTGAAGCAAAGCGAGGCCAACGCAGACACCAAAGAGAAACTTCCCTTACGTCTAAGGATTTTTGAGAAGTTCCCAAACAGGCCCCAGATGGTCAAGATCTCCAAGCTGCCCTCTGACTTCACTGTGCCCAGAATCAGGTACTTTACCAGAGATACATCAGAACAGAACTTCCCTAACTTGGTTTCAGATCGAAACTGTCAAAGTTTAAGAATGTTGTGGCACTGCCTGTATCAGTAAATGATACCCAATACCAATATAGGATTAATATTAGATAGATATGTTTATGCAATTAAACTGTGCTTTTCTGTAACTCAAGGTACACAAGAATATAATGATACCAAATCTGTGAAATTAACAATAATATTATTATAATAATAGAAAATACACACTAAAACGAGAACATTGTACGATCAAAGTGTTCCAGACTGAATAGACAGAACAATAATAAAAATGTCCTTAAAAGATGTTTGTGGTAACAATCCCTCTCAAAAGTCACAGCAAGTTCAGCTCCCAACCAGAGACCTACCATCCTAATGTTTCCCCACCTTCTTGTGACTTTCTAAATGAAAGTGAAAATCTCAGCATGAATAGAGACTGTGGCCCTGACAGTGACAGGCATTGTGTTCTACAGCTGAGGAGATAAATAACTGGAAGCCCTGTCCCCCTGAGTTTTTTGGCTTCTGAAAGGAGATGAAATTGAGGAGATATGTGTGCAGGGGGTGAGTTAGAAGTCAGAGTGGGTCTAGAGTTCTAGATAACCTGCTTCCAAGGTTGGGGATATTCTGGTTAGAGATAGAGGTGATTGTAAAACATTGTACAATGCAGTCCATAAGTATTTGGACAGTGGCACAAGTAGTGTTTTGACTCTGTAATGACTAAGAGGTTAAATTGCAGAACATTGGTCACTTCAGTGTAGCAGTGTATATATCTAGTTAATCAATGTACAACCCTGTTTCCAAAAGAGTGTGGACGCCAAGTTCAATGAAATTGAAATGCAATGATGTGCAAATAATGTATCCTTATATATAACAGAAAATTGAAGAAAGAGTACAAATAGTATCCAATGTTGAAACTGAGAAATTATAGCGTTTTGGGAAAAATGCATGCCTATGTTGAATGCCAGCAACACCCTTCAAAAAAGTTGTGACAGGGGCTTGTTTACCACTGTGTTGCATCATCTCTTCTTTAAACAATACACTGTAAGCGTTTGGGAACTGAGTAGACCAATTGCTGTAAGTTTGAAAGTGAAATGTTTTCCCATTAGTGTTTGATATACGATTTCAGCTCATAACAATTCTGGGTCTCCTGTTTTTGTTTCATAAGGTCATATGTTTTCTTTGCGTGACAGATCTGGATTGCAGGCAGGCCAGTTTAGTGGACTCGTTTACTATGGAGCCCTGCTGTTGTAATATGTGCAGAATGTGGTTTGGCATTATCTTTTCTGAAAAAGACACCATGTGGATGGCAGCATATGTTGCGCAAAAATCTGTATATTTTCTTCAGCATTAATGGTGCTTTCACCGATGTGCAAGTCACCTATGTACACTAATGCACCCCCATACCATCAATGCTGCTAGCTGTTGAATTGTGAGCTAAAACAAGCCAGGTTGTCCCTCTCCTCTTTAGCCTAGAGGACGTGGCATCCATGATTCACATAAATAATCAACATTTTGATTTGTCAGACCACAGGACAGTTTTCCACTTTGGCTCTGTCCATCTTAAATGAGCTTGGGCCTAGAAAAGGCAGTGGCATTTCTGTATCTTGTTTTTATATAGTTTATTCTTTTCATGGTAAAGTTTTAATTGCATTTGTGGATGTAACGACATACTGTGTTAACAGACAGTGGTTTTCAGAAGTTTTACTGAGCTCATGCAGTGATTTCCACTTCCAAGTTGTTGCACTATTTCCCTGTGCAGTCTTGCACATTTGTGAAACCCACCCCATCTCTACTTCTGAAAGACTTATCCTCTCTGGGATGATTTTTTTATACCAAATGATGTTATTGACCTGTTGCCAATTTACCTAGTTAGTTGTGAGGTGTTTACCAGTTTTTTAGCATTGCACAACAAAGCGATTCTGAAACGTGTTGCTGGCATCAAATTCAAAAGACAAATATAAATATATGTCTTTGTACCATTTGCTATTGAATATAATGTTTAAATGATTTGCACAACATTGCATTCTGTTTTTCTTTACACTATATGCAGAGTCCCAACTTTTTTGGAAATGGGGTTGTACAATATAATTAAATTATGAAATGAAAAATGAAAATGAGATTTACAACAGTAAACAGGTAGACTTGCTATTTATTCAGTTAAAAGTTATCTTCTTTTGGTTTGATGTAGTCAAGAAAGCTACTATGTCATCTGCTTTTCTTCCTGTCACTCAGGTATGCAAGCTGTTCCTACAGTTAAGTAGTCGCTGAAATATATATTAGATACAGTATTCTTGCTTTAGATAGTATTTATTATTTATGGTTATTAGGACCTGTTAGTGGTACAGTAGTTTTGTTAACATCTTATTGGTGAAGAAACAATAAGAAAATATTTCTACTTTCACTTAGGGCTTGTTGTTGGCGTTAAGGATTATGCTGTCATAAAAACTTTGAACGAACACACATGTAGCCGATGGCTACAAACTGAGTGCGATCAGTGAGATCTTACCCGGTCCAGGACAGACCAATACATTTCACTTGATTGTCTGTGTTTAATTGATGCTGGCAGCCCCACAGTCAACATGCATGAGGAGGTCAGTAACACTGCACCTACATTCATGTATTTCTGTGTTTTTACATTGTCGTCATTGTATTCGGGTTGCAGGGAGAGTTTTATGAAACAGTTCATCGATCGGCAGCAGCAGGACACCAGCTGTCTGTTCCGTCGCCTGCCCTCCGCCTCTTCCTCCTCCTGCGACCACTCCAAACGGTCGGCCATAGAAGACAACAAATACATTGACCAGAAGGTACTAATAAGTGAGCATGTGAGCCACACTAAGCCACACTACATCCTAGTCAATCCACAACAAATCAACCAGAACCTTTAAGGGGCACGATATTGTCTGTTTCCCACACATAAATACTCTCGCAACTGCTCTCTCTCACACACACACTCCCCAAGAAACTCCATCTTAAAGGTCTAAAGCTCTTTTTTGTACTTACAGACATGGTCACATTTGTTGGTACCCTTACAGCTCAGTGAATTAATGCTTCATTCCACCTGAAAAGGGATAAAAGCTATTCTATCATTTCATAGAAGAAAGCAGCTGTGAAAAAAGATGAATTATTGCTTATTTTACAAATATATTCTAAAATGTTCTGGAAACATTTGTTGGTACCTTTTAGAAAAGATAATCCATATTTTGATTATAGTGACATTTTAAACTAATTAGTTGTTTTAATTAGTATCACACATGTCTCCAATCTTGTAATAAGTGCTGCATTTCAATGGAGAAATGTAGTCACTGTGCTGTTCGGTATTGTTGTGTGCACCACACTGAACATGGAGAGAGTTGCCTAAGGAGACAAACAACATGTTGTATGATAGTTGGCTGAAGATCAATATCATATAGGGGTTGTTTGCTTAGCTGCTATAATGAAAATGTGTTTGTATATTTGAAAACTCCGGTCATCATAATTCTCTGATAAGTGGTTTCTGACATATGGTCCACAGCTTCGAAGGTCAATATTTAGCATCAGGGCTCGCAACCTCCTGGAGAAAGAGACGACTATCAACAAAATGCTGCGGTAAGGATGAGGAAGTTGTTTTGTGTTGCTGTTGGATGAAGTTATTACAATTCTCTACTTACTTCTAAAGACACTTAAATCAAGCATTCACAATGATGCTGTGTTATGAATCCAAGTGTGATGATAAGAACTTCCTGTTGAGTACATGGAACCGGTCTAATGACTTGCTTGACGTCAACAGTGTGTGTGTGCATCAACACATTAAGGGCACTTTGCATGATTTTAACGTGTGTTAGAAGTTGTGTGTGAGAGATGAAAAAAGGGAAAGGGCCAGCCAGACAGTCAGTATGTGAAATTATTTCTAAAGTGCTGTCTGTCTGTCTGGCGTTTTGGGAGAAACAAGGGATGGACCCGACTCATGCGTGCACATACAAAAACATGCACAGAAATGAAACAGTGGCAAAGAGGTTAGCATGCAGGCCGGTGTCTTTAAATGTAGAGTATTTACAATAATACTTTACATTTAATAATTTAAAATATTTAATAAAAAAAGGCACTATAATATTATACAATAATAGTGAGAAATTACAGACATAGTCCCTTTATTTCAGAGTTCGAAAGCATTTGGACAGTTTAATAAAATGTCCAAATCAAGCACTTATTTTTCTGTGTTTTGATGCGAATCCTTTTCATGCAATAACTGCCTGAAGTCTGCAACCCACTGACCCCATCGCTGGTGGTGCAATGCCAGGCTTGTTTATTTAGAGGTCTTCTTGCCTCAGGTCTCATGTTAAACAAAGGAAATACATGTTCAATTGGATTTACATTTAGAAAATGTACTTGGCAAATACCGAACATTTTAGCACTGAAGATATGGCAGTATGTTTTGGGGTCATTGTCTTCCTGGATACACAGCTCCAACTTAATCCTTAAGTCTGGCGATGACACCACCATCTCCAAAAACGAAGAGACCGCTTACAGAAAGGAGGTAGAAGACCTGGCTACATGGTGCCAGGACAATAACTTCTCTCTCAAGACTAAGGAGATATCTGCAAGACTAAGGAGATGATTGTAGACTTTAGGAAGCTGCAGAGATCACACCCCCATACACATTGATTGAGCTGAAGTAGAGACAGTCTCCCCATCTTTGAGTTCCTCTGGACTTCACCTAGTCCAGGCAAGCAGACTCTGCAATAGAAACAGCCCAAAAATGCTTGTACTTTTTGAGAAGTAATTTTGCATGTCTGCAAGAACTCCAACTAATCCACTTGTACAGATGCACCATCGATAGTATCCTTTTAGGCTGCATTACTGCTTGGTACTGCTCTGCTGCTGATTGCAAGGCCCTCCAGAGGGTTGGAGAAGTCAGCCACACATGATACCTTAGGAAAACAGTATCATCAAAGACTATAGCCACCCAGGCTCCCATCTGCCATCAAATAGACGTTACCGGAGAATCAGTAGACACACTTCCAGACTCACAGTTTTTCCCCAGTTTATCAATCAGCAACAAAGATCTATGATCAGTGATCGAATATTATATTTATTACATTTGTTTCATATTGTCATTACCCCTTTTCTACTCTCTTTGGAATTGCTGCTAGTTTACATTGTTATGTAGATGTTGTTTAGTTTTATTTTCATTTTCCTTTTATTTTTTGCTTTCTAGTTTACTTAATGGTGCTGCGTATATGCCTCGTGCAATGTCATAAGAGTTTCACTGCTCAGAATGACATAACTGTTATTTTGTGCATTAGACAATAAAAGCCATATGTTGTTACGCTAGTGTAGTGTTCTGCATATCCTACTTCCTGGAGGGTGTTTGGCTTGGCCTGAGATTGTGGTTATGGTTCAAATGGTTGCATCATAATGGCTTCCTAGACTTTCATTTGCCAGTTGTCCCAAGATGAATTTGGGCCCTGTAAGTAGTTGACTGTAAAGTGCCTTCTCTGATACCTTAGGTAAAAAAAAAAAAACAGCTGAAACCAACATTGGGAAAAGCTCAGTTTTGAACCTTTCATTTAGGTAGTTGTTCAAAAAATTGTGTTTCCTAAAAATATAGATTTTTCTTTAAAATGTAACTATTTTTGGTAACTCCTAAAGTTCGAATTAACCCAACAGGGGTATCTGCCGCTAACATTCTCAATTGTTAGCGAGGGTAGGTCTTGAAGCTGAATAGGTCTTGGCCAATCATTGTAAAATAGAGACAAAACTATTCTTTTCTTTGTAGCGTTTTCAGGTCAGTTGTTTTTCTTTCTTTTATCAAATAAATTGTATTATTATTATTGCTGCTTAAATGTTTGTTTTGGTATTAGTGGCAACCACCCATTTATTCCAGTTTTTTTTTTTACATTCCACATTTTTAGACAGTAAGACAAAGAATACAGGCTGAGAAAAAATAACTTAAAGGAAATCATTTTTACATTACATTGTTTGGGGTCAGATGGGAAATCGTGAAGGCAGATTTTAAAAAGTTATGTCCTCCCGTCTGTGCTCTAAATGCTGATATTCTGAGTGGATCCTGGGATAAGACTCTGAAGGTACTTGAGATAAAGGTAAAGAGATAGAGAATGACAGCGATAGACAACATGAGAGAGAAATGTTTTTTGTGTTTGGTCTTTTACATTTTAGTCAAATGCCATTGACCTAAAGTTAAATGCCATTGCCATCAACCTAAATGTTTTCACAATATGGATTATTACCGGTCGGCAACTATATGGAAATTATATTTAACTGGCTTTATTTTCTTGGATCTTCTTGATTTATTTTTTTGCATTTCAGGATGAAGTGTCATGTTGAAGCACAAACAAAACATAAAGAAGCTGATACATTTTTTACTCAATGCACATCCCACCTGTAACTGAAACTGCATGGTGTCTAGTTCAACTGGTAGTTTCCTTTTTTTGTGGCTGTATTCTGACAAAGGTTTTTCTTAGGGCTGCACTATGTTTGTTTTTTGCTCTGTGTGTTTCAGGGCTTGTACCAGACAGCGTATGCTGAGTGGATCCTTTGAGGGCCAACCGCTAAAAGAGCGGTCTATCCTCAGTGTCCAGCACCATATACGGCAAGAACGCAGGTTTGGCAAACATAGGTTTTTAGGAAGTCACACACTGACGGACACTCAAGCAAACATCCACACCGCACATAACAGAAAGATATATGTCAAAGCTTTTGTCCTTTGACCTTCCGCACTCTCTTTAGGTCTCTGAGACATGGCTCCACCAGTCAGCGAATCAGCAGAGGAAAATCCTTGGAAACACTCACACAGGATGTAAGAAACACATCCACCGCCACAAACACACCCACCCACGCACGCACACACACACACATACTTGTTGGCTTAGAGGCAGTTGTATATTACGTTTGTATAAAATGTTTACATACATTTTCATTACCACATCCTCAAGAGAAGCTGCCCTGGGCCAGAAGTTTGGATCAGTAAGACCTGATAACACTGGGCACCAATGTGAGCCAAATTGAGCAACACATATTGTTATCATTGGTTTATTTCTTGCTCATAACCAATACTACACTGCTCAAAGAAATTAAGGGAATACGTAATCATCATAGTATAACATGAAGTCAGTTAGACTTCAAGGATATCAATCTGTCCAGTGAGGAAGCATAAGTAATGGTGAATCAATGTCACCTGTTTTGGTACAAATGAGAGGCCACAGAAAGACCACCCCCAAAAGGGAAGGATTTTGCCAGTACTATCTTCAGAGCAGGGGGGAGATACCAGGAGACAGGCCGTTACAAAAGGAGAGCTGAACAGGGTCGTAGAAGGTCATCAACCAAGCAGCAGGACTGTTATTGGCTGCTTTGTACAAAGGGAAACAGGAGGAGCACTGCCAGAGCCCTACAAAAGACCTCCAGCGGGCTACTGGTGATGGCCTGGGGAGGCAGATACTTGGAGGGCCTCAAAGACCCCCAAGATGAAATCATCAGACCTTTTGACACCTTAAGCTGTTGCTGTGGGTCCTGGGTTCCTCCTGGTGCAGGACAATGCACGGCCTCGTGTCGTCAGAGTCTATAAGCAGTTCCTAGATGATGAAGGCATTGTTTCTATTGACTGGCCCTCAGACCTGAATCCAATACAAGCTTGTGGGGGCTATACACCGAAATTGTTTAAATTATGAGATGGAGTTATAAAATTCACGCAAGTTGGACACCCTGTGATGTTGTGAATTGTTGTCTTTGATTTTCGGTGTGAGTTTGAATCCAGCCCTCAATCTGTTGGTAATTTTGGTTTACATTGACCTTTTGTTAAGTCATTTTGTTGTCAACAAATTCCAATGTACCATATGTGTGATTTAAGTGTCCCCTTAATGTTTTGTAGCAGTGTATTTTGTAATAAAAAATGCCTTACTGTTCCAAACGGCATAAAAAGCTCTCAGCATTGTATACAGTAACTGCCAACTGACGGTTCTTCAACAAGCTTCTAATTGTTCTGCCTAATGGGCTGTCACCTATTACCTGAGTGAAGTTCTGCTGCAGCATGGGTTCAAACCCGACTTACTCCTCTTTCAGCAAAATCTCTCACCTAAATACTGCTATGAAAAAAGCGGCTGATACTGATAAAGCCTTCCCATATCAGATCACGTCTCTATAAATGACCGTGCTGGTTGGGGCGACTTGCATGTGATTTGCGTCTTTGTCACAGCATGGTTCTACATATTATGGTTTTGTCACCATCTATAAACATTGCATGCTGCTTGGTGCAGGCCAACTACCAACAGTCGGAGCAGAGGTCTCACTGGCACCCGGTAAGAACATCATCTTCCTACATCCATCCATTCCATTCAACATTGGTCCACTCAATCTTACTTTATCGGCACAGTTTTAAATGGGATTCCGAATCAGGTAGTCGGTTTAGCACCACAGGAAATAGAGGAACAGGATGTGGATGTAAGAATAGAAAGCAAGTTGTTTCAAGTTAAACACACAAATTGACTCCTCTGCTGTTCAGCACTCCAGCACGGTGCGTTATCGCAACGCCCAGAGGGAAGACAGCGAGATCAAGATGATCCAGGAGAAGAAGGAGCAGGCTGAGATGAAGCGGTACACACACACACACACAAACACACACTGTGTTATGCCCACCAAGGAACCAACACTTTGCTGTGGAATATTCTGCCACCCCTTAAAAATAATGACATGTTTTCCCACTGTCAGCAACTTAAGTCCTTTGAGCCCATCCTTGAACCTTTCCAAGTTTGCTTCATTATTGGTAGACAAATTACCTTTTTAAGGACAAGGTTAAACTACCATGAATTACTTCCCAGGGCGCAACTTCCTCAGGTATTAGCATTGTTTTTGTGTGCGTGTGTTCAGGTTCGTCTGTATTTGAAAGTGTGTAATGGATTTGTTTGTGTGTCTGCGTGTTGGTGTGTGTGCAGGAAGGTCCAGGAGGAGGAACTTCGGGAGAACCATCCTTACTTTGACAAACCTCTCTTCATCGTGGGCAGGGAGCACCGTTTCAGAAACTTCTGCAGGACAGTAGTTCGGGCACGATTCAATGCGTAAGTCAAGCCCCTGGTTTACCATGCCTGGTGACTCACGTGGTTTCTACATCTACATACACTTTTTTTAGGTTCGCTGGAAAAGTCAACTGAAAATATTAATTTACCCAAAGCACTCTAGGAAACCAAATAATTTCTTATAAACAACTTTTAATGTAATTACAGGTGATTACAAGGGAGAAAGAGCCCCCAGGCAGATTCTCCCAAGAAAAGACACATTCCTGCTCACACGCAAAGTTATTTGGCCCAGTGCCCGCCCTCACCTATGTTAACCAATTAGGGGTAATATTTGTGTTAACTTACAGCACAAGGCTTCAAGTGTCTCTTAAAGCCACGTACTCAATACAAAATGGAGAATGTAAGGGTGTGTAATCTATCCCCAGGATATGTGACGTCTGGACATGTAATTGATATACAAAAATATATGGTTTAACCTATACGTTTACAAAAATAAATATGTATGCTAAAATTATGCAAATAACTATATGTCTGCATTAATCAATAGGGCATATAGATAGGCATGATACAAATGATCCTCTTCAACTTGCGTGTGAGACTTCAGAAAACAATATAGAAAAAGAGGCGTGTTCACAAAACCAAGAGCTCAAGAACAGTACTCTACCACCAAAACATATTGAAATGTGCAATGGCTCAACTCACTTTATTACCTTGTCAAATGTCTCTTTTTGCAACACATTCTGTGAAAAGGATAATATATCCGTCAATATGGTGTATACTTTGTACTTTAACACATCTGTAATAATATCTATTTGTTTAACTGTTTTTGTCCAGGTCCAAAACAGATCCAATAACAGGAGCCGTGAACTCAAAATACCACCAGCTTTAGTAAGTATTTGACTCCCACTGACTTGTTGATAAGTAAGCAACAAATAATCAGGTTGCTTCTGTTCTATTATTGTGTTATTAATCTAAAAACATTAACAATCCTTTATAAGGGATGCAAACTCAAAATCCATGGTGTAAGTTTATGACATTTAAACTGACTAGAGTTTTGCCCTGTCAACATGGAGAGAAATTCATTTCTTTCATGGTCTATCCAGGTCCCAGGGGAATTTAATTCAAATCCAACTGGAAATGGGCTGAAGGGCTGCAATGCAGTCACATACATACACACACACAGATAAAACACATGAGCATTCACATACAGACATTTTGCACCAACACAAACTATGCACACACACACAGAAGCATGTGTTCACACTCACAAACATGCACGTTTGAAGTCCTTAGACAACCCCACTCAAAGTGCCGTTTCATAAGACAGCATATTTTAGCAGAACGAATGCACTGGTATCATGGCCCACTTGCAACTCCCACTGCAGTGATGGTTCTAATATGGGTCCATCAGCATGTTGTCTTTACTAAACCCAACAAATGCGTGTGTGTCCGGGTTTTCTCCCCTCAGTGATCTCCTGGGGCTGGTCACCTATCTGGACTGGGTGATGATTGTAGTGACCATCTGCTCCTGTATCTCCATGATGTTTGAATCTCCTTTCACCAGAGTAATGCATGTACCCACATTACAGGTAACTGATTTAGATGCCTACAGAGGTTATTCATCAACATTGCAAAGTTAGACATTTGGTACTAGCCATAGCCTAGCACGCACTTGCAAACAAATTTTACAGTATGATGGGTGCCTGCAGGTTTTTTGCTCCTACCTTGTACTTGATTGATTAATTAAGGTCACTGGATGTTGACCTGGATGTTGCGATCTTAATTGGACGCCAATTTAAAAGGGAAAAAAGAAATGGGGAAACACCAGGCCCCACATGGAATGAGATTGACACACCTGCCCTTCTGTACTGTAAGTTAACTAAACAGTACACATGCTAAAGGAGGCAAATTGAAATGTAAGAGTGAGCTATTTTTTATTACTTTGACTACTTTGTTAACTACACTACACAAAAGGTTTATGAGAAATAAGACATTTGGACATGTCATCTGGACATCTCAATATTTTATCTTCTTTTAAAACAATATATATATATATATATATATATATATATCAAGGTGATTAACCAAAAACAATGAAAAACACAGGAATACACAAATATGCCATTTTGGACTGAGGAAAAAGTTAGGACACTCTATGCCCTAATAGCTGGTATTGGTAAGATGTTTCCTATAACTGGCTACCAGTCTCGACATCGCCTGGGAGAAAGTGTTCCCCAATCCCGTGCAGACATTTCTTAGCTGTGTGATGTTTAAGAGGTTTCTTGCGTGCACATCCTATTTTCAAAATGTTCTGTGTATTTATATTTTTAGTACATGCACCTTAAGCATGCAACATAATTGATCAAAGTTACTTATCGTACCGTATAACAATATTTTACAGTTAACTTTTTGCTAAGTTGCTGTGGTTGAGATAAATTACAGAAATGTCTTGTAAATGTTATTTGGGCTAAATATGATGGTTTATTTTAGAGGTTGACACTAAATTATTTTATATTTTTCAGATAGGAGAGTATGTATTTGTTATCTTCATGAGTATCGAACTAAATTTGAAGATCATGGCGGATGGTCTGTTCTTCACTCCCACGGCTGTCATCAGAGACTTTGGAGGAGTCATGGACATCTTCATTTATCTCGTAAGTTTATGGATAATGTTTTTGAATGTGGCCAAATGTAATGGCATCCATGCATTTAGTTATAATAATCCACCATTTATTCTACAAAACTTTTTAAATTAAAAAATATTTTGGTATACACATTTCTTTGGTTTGCAGGTGAATTAAAACCCAAAACAAAAATGTTTTACTTAATCTTATCTTATTTCACAAACAAACCCTAAAATGGTCAGGACATTAAAATCTGTACCTTCTAAAAGTAGTTAGAATTAGTAGATTTCAAGCCGATGATTTTCTTCTACTCACATGTGCCGGCAATATGAAAGTCACTAATTCAACCAGTTTAAAAGTGAAAAGGACCCACTCTACTGCTTTCTGTCACCGTGGGTCCTGCAATGAGCAGAAAATAATACTCTATTGCCAGCCTCCCTGGAGACAACTAGATGGAAGTTTGCAGTGTGATTGTTCTACTCATACATTTAGTCACGAACTCAGTGAAAGGAGGTTTGTATGGTAGGAGACTTAGTAGGACCCCAAATGCTGAGAAATAGAAACATAGGAAAGCCTGACTGCCATTTGCCAAAACACTCTTGAACATGCACTATGCTTTCTGGGACAATCTGCTGCAGACAATTAAGCAACATCTACTTTTTGGTAAAAATAAAACATGATATTTATTTTATTGAAAATGAAGCAAACATTCCAAGAAAAGAACACCTTCCCCACAGTAAAATATAGAAGAGGTTCAGTGATGTGTTGGGGTTCCTTTGCTGCCTCTGGGACTAAGTGCCATGATTATGTTCAGGATAATGCCAAGGCACTTTGGAGTACAATGTTAAAACTGGTGTCAGAAAACCTGAGTGTCTGTAAAGGTTATGGGTCTTCCAAAAGGATAAACACACTCAAAAACTACCCTGTCAATGTTCAAGACCAAATGTTGAACATTTCAATGGCCAGCAAAGAACTAAATTCTATTTAAAGACATATAGTAATATATTATATTTATAGTATAATAATCAGAAAATGGCCGTTGACGACCACCATCACATATGGGAGAACTGGGATAGTGGAGCAGTGCCATTACACAGCAGCGGGAGGCTCATCCATTGCTATAGGAAGTGCTTCATTGTACTAGTTTTGGTCAAAGGCTGGGATACCAAATGAGTTTAAGGTGTCTGATTTCAAAGTATATATCTGATTCTGAATCACACAAAAAAACGTCTGTAATATTAGCAGCAACAAAAATAATGATGGAGACTAAATACTTTTCAACTCATTATTTGAATCAAGTGCAAATGCCTGTACTTAATGTGTTTCATTTTTATTTTCAGTCCCTAAACAAAAGAAAGGTAATTGACTGTATTTTACCAAGTAACTGTACGTTCACAGTGAAAGACACTGAGATGTTTCTAGGCCACTTCTTTCTCGCTTCCTTTAAAGCTGTTCTCTTGTGTGTTTGGAGAGGAACTAATTTTTCTTTTGTTAGAATAAACAACAATATATTATGCTTAATAAGTTTCTTTCTTGTCTGTTTTCTACAAACAATTTCATATAAATTAATTTGAACAATTGTTGAGAACTTTGAGAAAGCCATTTCCTTCCTAAATCCTGTAGTAATAAGCAGAATCTGTTTAATTACTGCTATGGCTAATGGGGTTCGGGAAGTACCATGGGGCTAAACCTTTGAAGATAGCTTTTTAATGACTGACTATATGCAACTTCAATTGGTCAGGATGTGCCTTTAACAAAATGTTCTTTCTTGTTTATTGTGAGCCAACCATTTTTTTCAGGTTTTCTTTCGAAACAATTCTTCCAATGCTTTTTTTAGGAATGTAATTTAAATACAGGTGAGGTAATTGTATGTGAGGTGTGAATGAATCAAAATTAAATGGAGAGATTGCAATACACAAAGACATTGGTCTAGGGATGGGTTTCTATTAGCTCTGTTGTGCCCACATACATTTTCTCTGTTAATTGATGTTGGTGTTGGTGCCAGTAACTATAGGGGAATACACGCCTCAAAAATAGCCTAGAGGAATACAAGCATAAAAAATCAGGGAATACACGCTTCAAAAATAACCTAGGGGAACCACTGATCAATGCCAGGCCTTGCCTTAAAGGGACTTTTCAGGCCTTGTGGATCATTTCAGCAACTAGTTTCAAACTAGTGCTCACAGGCAAAAACATGTTCCTGTTTAGTATTACGTCATCATACTGTGTTGTACTACAGTACTACATTGATGTTGTATTAGGATGCTGTATGTTCTGTCCTGAATGTCACTCTTCTCCAATTCATATGATATCACAAATCCAATAAGTTAATTTGATAGGGCACGCGTTTGTTGTGCTTGAGATTCCGAAGTGAATACTTCCAAATATACCAAAGAGATACGAGTGTGTGGCAATGAGATGTTGTTAAAATAAGCGTTGCAATTACATTATGGGTTTTTTCTTGTTAGCTTTAATATGTTGGGAAAAGTATAGCCTGCAAAAAAGCAGTGCAGAGTGTCCCATGGGCTTTTTGCTTTACTGACCCATCTCCTTTCCTGATGTCACCTTCCTTTTCCTTCCTTTTTTCAAAATCTACCTTCCTGTTCTACATCTCCTTCCCTTCTTTTCTCCTCTCTGTTCTTCTCTTTCTATGTCTCGTTTGTCCTCCCTTCCAGTGCAGTCTGATCTTCCTGTGCTGGCTACCGTCTAATGTGCCTCCAGAGTCCGGAGCTCAGCTGCTGATGATGCTGAGGTGTCTTCGCCCTGTACGCATTTTCAAACTGGTGCCCCAGATGAGGAAGGTGGTGCGGGAGGTCATCAAGGGATTCAAGGAGATTTTCCTGGTTAGTGGTGACTGCACACACACACACACACGCACTCACAAAACATCAGCAGGTAGCCAAACGTTATGTGCATTTGGCCCAGGACCTAATAGATGTGCTATTTCTAATCCCCACTCGAAAAAGTGTCAATGTGCCACCAGCAAGGCGTTTAACACTGCTTACCTTTGGAAGTTGCTCTTGGTAAGGGTCTGCCAAAAGATTGTCTGATGCGTTATACCTAATACTGTAAATGCAACATGAGACAGATGTCAAATTGTATTTTAACCTAACATGGAAGAGTACATACAATGCTAATCGAATGGTTTCACCTTCCCTCAGTTTCCCAAAAAACCCTATTGATCTCTCTGACTGTGGGAAAGCCCTGCCTCTATCCCCTCTATTGATTACACCCACAATGTTCTCTTGTACAGTACTTTAATGTTTGTTTGAATGTGTGTGTGTGTGTGTGTTCGGGGGAATTCTCGTCATAGGTCTCCATCCTGCTCCTGACTCTAATGCTTGTGTTTGCAAGCTTTGGCGTTCAGCTCTTTGCCGGAAAACTAGCCAAGTGCAATGACCCCCATGTATCTGACCGGGTATGGCCAAACCATCTATTAAAAATTAATAAAAAGGATTATCATAGATTATCTTGTGAAAATATTATGTTTCCATTCAAAGCAGACATTTTGAAATCATTGTTATATACTGATACTGAGTAAATAATTGCTAAGTTAAATCAGACAATTAGCATGTCACCCTAGGTAAATCAGAATAAATGTCCCTTTCAAAAAATGATATTGTTGTTTATCGGCTTGATATTAGTCAATAAGTCTCACGTTTGTATGAATCTACCGTTTAATTCAGTAAAAATTGTTAAAAGACTTTTATTTATTTATTAAGACATTTTATTTGAAAGAATGTATAAATACATTTGAGCTCAATTTCCTCAATTCCATAGAGCTACAGTATGCAAATGTAACGACTTTACCGAAGACCCAGTCAAACTATTGGTCTTTTCTGTAGCCAGCTTCCTGTAATTTATAGATTTAATAGATGATTTAAGAATTTGGAATATGCCAACTGTTTGCAATTGTGGAGGTATTCAGCAATAGCTTTTACCCAGCCCCCAGTAGAATGAATGAAAGAACGAAATCACTTGCATTATATTATTTAATTTTGCAAGATTCAAAGATCCTAGTCAGTAGATTCGAACTACCCATCACTAACTCACAATAGCTGTCACAACAGTAAGTGGTTAAAACCAAGGCTATAGTGTTTTGAATTTATGCTAAAAAGGTGCTGTGTTAATTGTGCTAAATAATTTTTATGCGTTAAACGTTTCAAATTAATCACAAAGATTTAATCGCAAAGATTAACACTTTAACAAATAATTCATAAATTAAGGATTAGATTTATATTCTTCTTTTTGTGTAATATCAAGATGATAAACAACAAATACCTTTTTTTAACAGCCTACTTTGTTCATATTTACCTAGATTGCTAATATTTCTTGAGGTCTCTGTATGTCTATTCTGCCCATTCAGTGTGTCTGCTGTGGGCTTTCTTATTGTAGAAAGACTGCCATGGAATCTTCCGTATCAACGTTAGCGTTTCGAAAAACCTCAACCTCAGATTACGACCAGGAGAAAAAAAACCTGGGTTCTGGGTGCCAAGGGTGTGGTGAGTGATTAAGCATTGTGCAAACTGCTGCCTTTCAAATACCAGAGATGTTGATGATTTTCCCTTGAACCTTATTCTAACTGATCCAGGGTTGTTGTCAATATTGCTAATCGCTGGCTGTGGCCTCACTCTCTGAGGGTGTCTCAGGGGCAGCTAGGATATGCAAAACTTGGATGACAGTTTACATCATGAGCATCATATCATGCTCTGTGGCCCAGTTGACCTTGATTTGAAATAAAAATGGAAAGAGGAAAAGGAGCTGTGACTTTGAAAGAGAGTTAATTATTGGTGCACTGCTGGCACTGAATGGTTACATGAGTATTGAGAGTATGTGCAACATATCGCACGCTATGACCTTTGCTGTCAACAGATCTCAAACCAATAGGACACCTATGGGAGCTTGTAGACTGACGTGTTAGACAGGGCTCTCCACAACCATCCTCAAAATGAGGAAATATCTTTTAGAAGAACTCCTCCAAGAAGAACTCCTCCAGTAGAGTTCCAAAGACTAAAATGCTGTGCTTGTGTCCTGGCCAACCACTTACTAAGACAATTAATATGTATCTTTTTCCTTTATTTTGTCATCTGTCTGTGTGTGTGTTATTTTCAATGAATCTGCCATAGTTTACCAGCTGTAGTCTGTAATCCTTTATGTCTTTTTCTTAACTTTTTTCAGGGCCAATCCTCGCAACTTTAACTTTGACAATGTGGGTAATGCAATGCTGGCTCTATTTGAAGTGCTATCACTGAAAGGATGGGTGGAGGTCCGTGACGTGATCATTCACCGCGTAGGAACGGTACACAAATTTAACGTCTTATTCCTCAAGCCACTCCCTCCTCTGTCATCCAGTGTGTCTTTCTTGTTCTCTGTCTTTTTCCCTTTTTCTGGCTCCTTCCCTACTTTGTCTCTCTCTCTCTCAACATTACACTGTTTTGATTACATGAACGGCGATGTATACATAGCCCTCCTTATCTCACAACACGCCTCTGTCTCCCTGCAGATCCATGGAATCTACATCCACGTCTTTGTCTTTCTGGGCTGTATGATTGGACTCACTCTGTTTGTCGGCGTAGTCATTGCTAACTTCAACGAGAACAAGGTGTGAGATCCAAAGCAAATATTTGAGTTAACCCTTTATTTTGTCCCAAAAGTAACCCTACTCCTACCTCAATTTTTACCCTAATCCCTGCCCTAAACCTTATTCTAAATTTAACCAAAACCGTAGCAAGCATTTGCTTATCAGCAGATTGAGCACATTCTTGCACACTGACTGACAGTGTACGGTACCTTCAAAGCATTAAGACAGTCATGCTTGCCAGCCCTGGGATGGAAGTTGGAGTAGAGTCAAGAGTAATGGGCAAATCATTTTGTCTGTCTGGCCTTCCATGGGTGTGCTTGTGCATACCAAGACACTCAAATAACAATAAATAACAAATAATACACCTAGAATGCAAAAGCTTTGTTGATGCACAGTGTATAAGAAACACTTCCTTTAGGAGCCACATTTTAGGGAGAAACAGAGAGAAACCAGGCTTGGAGGGGTGACCAGACCTCTTATGGCTGTGCGGGTGACATATTAAGAGTAAAAGTAATAACTAGAAAAGAACAATTCCAAGTAAATTGTAAAGTGGGGTCACTGTCGCACCAGCTGTGTTCGTTGTCCAGCTGTGTACTGGCAGTAAATTAACACAGATAATACCCTGGTACTCTCCTAAATACAAAAACAAAGATATGTCCCATTAGCTAGCTAACTACCTATCTCCCGCATAGAAAGACTTGCAAATAGCTGGCAAAAAGGTAGCAAAATATCTTCAGCCTTATCTAGTATATGCTTAGGCTAGCACACAAACAGCACAATGGAATGCACAATGCTCGGAGGGAGCAGTGAGGAGGTTATACCAGAAACTAGAGACCAGGAGGTGTTATTATATGAAGTTGTAAAAATATACTCCAAAATGTAACATTGATATAAATTTATAACTGAAAATAAATAAATAAATTTCAGTTATTAGCTATTATTAATTTGTTCAACAATCACCTGGGTGCACCCCTCTTATTTTCTCATTGTTGAACATTTTAAAAGAAATCAAAATATGCAAGTACAACTTTCTGATAACAACACATACATGCAACTGACCTACTGCACAGATGGGGTGATCAGATCCCACACACACACAATAAACAGAATGAAATGTTCCTAGGCACTAGGTCTTCTTCACCGGGTCCTAGTTCAAAGAAACATCTAGATAGTCTTCATGGGTAGGCTCGCCATCAACCACTTCGATCCCAATATAAAAACCTGACTTGTGCATAGGATGAACAGGCCACCGCTTAAATTCATGTCAACTACCTAACAGCAGAAAATAAGTAGGAAATATTACATTTGTTGTGAACTACAACAATGGTATCTTTAAATCATATGCATACAAA
This sequence comes from Novumbra hubbsi, assembly GCA_016801125.1. Taxonomy (NCBI): domain Eukaryota; kingdom Metazoa; phylum Chordata; class Actinopteri; order Esociformes; family Umbridae; genus Novumbra; species Novumbra hubbsi. The sequence goes on from JACXGK010003846.1 coordinate 38,734, forward strand.
TGCTTTACCACAAGAAGTGATTCATGAAATACAACTATCAAATAGCATTGACTGCAACAAAACATCTGTTCAAGCAGCCATTTGGCCAGTACGTTTTTTGCCACAAAAACGTAAATATGTACTAAACCCTGCAACAAAACCTTCCACAAAACAATCGCTACGCAATTGGAAAACGAGACCCACATTTTGAAACCTGTCATTGTTCCGTAGTGCAAGAACTGTAGTAGGAGTTGTTATAATAATAAGTAAATATATAAGTATAAAATAAGTATATATATATATATATATATATATATATATATGAGATTACATAAAGTTAATTTATAACTTTACCTGGTAAGTACAGTAAGCTAACAATACATTTACTGCAATGAACTGGGAGCAATTTGGGTAAACTGTCTTTCTCAGAAACAGAACCGGAGTTTTCCATCTTTGATTTAGAGATTACAACCAGCTATCTTTAATTCACTAGCACAAAGCTCTTCACCACTAGCCTACCACACACGCCTACAATGTTGATTTCTCAAGGTGATAAACCGTTCCTGAGCAAGGCAGTTAACGTATTTCCTCCCAGACCTTTGAAATGACTGTGTGTGCTGACATACATACTGTATATATTTTTTTTTTTAAATAAGAAAATTGTAACAATATTTGTTAAAGATCTTTTTTTATTCACAATAAGTTGAACACCCTTGCACAGTGGGATGATGTAGCTGGACACTGTACACCTCTCTGACAATTATTAGTATTTCTAAAGCATTTATAAAGATTTTTTTATCAATGTCACCTGTGTGTTTGACCAGTGCCTGTATTGTATCTCCCCAGGGAACGGCTCTGCTCACAGTAGATCAGAGGAGATGGGAGGACCTAAAGAGTCGACTGAAAATCGCCCAGCCTCTCCACCTGCCCCCCCGACCAGGTGTGTGTCTGTGTGTGTGCTTTCACTTTGGTTAACGTGTGAGGACACTCACTCTCACCTAATAACATCAGTTAGTTTTGCAAGCTGCCAATGAAAATAGGAAAATCCCAGTTAAAGATGCTTCCCTAATTTCCTGGCAATACTGGCTTCACCCATGGGGCTTTTAGGGCACGTGTAAGGTAGCAAAACTGTATAAGTGGCAAAGATTAAGGTCTATCCTGTTTTTTAGCTAGTCTCTGTGTCCTCGATGCTCCTGAAAGTTTCTCTGGGATAAGTTCCCAAAATGCCAAATGTAAGGTTCAAACTGTTGTGGTCAGCTTTGTGCTACCACAGAGCTGCGCCACAGTGTGTAGGTTTTAATAATCATAGTCTCTTCCACTGATGTAATGCAGCATCCCCACTGTGAACTCAGCTCTTCGCTTATGTCCCGTTGTATCGATTGTCAAAACCTCAGCATGTGAATCCACTGCTTGTACTCCGCAGAGGTGTATTTCTATAGAAGAGAAAACCAGTAAAACAATGCCGTTAAAGGAGAAGTGCGTGAGATGCAGCGCAGGGAATAGGCACCGCACGGCCAGCTAGCACATTCAGTCCTGAAGAAAGGAGAAAATCAATGGCTCCGTCTTAGTCAGCAGCTCTGCTGGGTAGAACACTGTTAATCTCCACTCTGATCCACATCCAAAAGTCAGCGGCTCCGGCCTGATTCACTTACGCACACTCACAGTGTTCGGCATTAGGAAGTAAACCAGTAGTCTTGTGGGGTCGTGTGTTTTTTCCAATTTCCTCCGCTCCATCTAGCGTAAACGCATTGTCAAACTCAATATTGCGCCAGAGAGGTAGTTGTTCAGTCACGCCAATTAAAAGGTATCGGTGGATTGAGATTAAGCCTTATTGTGTGGCTTGGGGAGTGGGCACGGGCAGTACGGCTGTGTTGTGTGTGTTTGAGGCTGAGGTGTGATTCCGGGAGCTGGGATTAAGGCTGGATTTAGGCAGATATGTTGTATAATGCTGACCTTGTGTTGGCTAAGACAGAAGCAGGAAATAAAGCTAGGTCTAGGGCTGGGATAGTGATTCCTGGGGCTAAGCTAGTGTTGGTTGGGGTATAAAGTGCATCCAGGAAATGGCTTGTCAACACTGGGCTAGGAACATTAACCTTCCAGTTAGAAACATCCTCCCGTAGAGGACAGCCTGTCATTTGATATGTGCATTGCAGCATATGAAGCAATGATCAGGCTTGCTTGGTTCCATGACCAGAAACACATAGAGTGATACTTCTGATTCAAAGCAGGGTTTTTTCATTATTTAGTGCCAAGGATTATTGTGCCCCCCACTTAATATAATCTCAGATATATAGTTATTTATTAATGTATTTATTATTATAGCAAACTGAACTCTTCCTACAGTTATTGCGCTACGGAGATATGACAGGTATCAAAATGTGAATTTTTTTTCTGATTGCATTGCTATTGTTTTGTTGAAGGTTTCGTTGCAAGGTTTAGGAAATATTCTCGTTTTTGAATGCACACTGAATGCTAGTTGACTAGCAATGTACGTAAGAACACTTTCCAGAATGAGGCCATGCAAATGGATGCTAGATTTTTCAAGTAATGCTAGCTAGCTACAGTACTGTTGATGCAGTGACAATGAAATGGGAATTACTTTGTCAAATGTAAGGCTGAAGTTATTTTGCTAACTATTTGCCAGCTATACCGTCTTTTTTATTTGGGAGGTAGGTAGCTAGCTAGCTAATGGGACATGTCTTTGTTTATGTATTTGGGAGATGGTCAGCTAAGTACCGGGAAATTATCTGTGTTAATTCACTGCCAGTACACAGTTGGACACCAGACACAGCTGGTGCAACTGCAACCCACAGGGTTCAAAATTAGCACTCGCCAAATGCGGGTAATTGTAGTCTTTGTCGAGTAAATTATAAAGACTACATGCCACATTGGCAGGGTAGAGGAAGCAGCTGGCTTGCTGTCACATCAATCTGTTGGATCTGCGGCACTGTATGTGTCGTGCTTTTGCACAGTGTGTCACGTTAATTGCGTCTGTCAGAAAGTTTATGCTAACCCAGCCATCATGTGGAGGTTTATTGCGGGAGTGGAGCCCCCAGCAAAGACAAACAAAACCGTTCAGGCCAAGGACACCACTTCAACCATAGCTAATGTGAGCGACCCCTCGTCATTACATCCACCGAAAATAATGACTTCCGTGAAAGATGGCGATACAATGAAGGTGTTCCAAAAACATGGCTGGAGGTGTGTGGTGTCAACTGTTGAGTTCAAAATCTGCTTCCCCCGGGTCCGAATCAGAGAATGTCCACGCGGTTCAAGTCTTTCCAAACTAAACACCTTTATTACAGATAGCTATCTGGAGATCGTTCCCCACAGTACAGTAGAAAAGATCTGAATTACTTTCACCTGGAGACAGTTTATATACAGCCCCTCCCACCCCTCAATCATTGGATGTAAT
>JACXGK010003847.1:6216-42229 GCA_016801125.1 Novumbra hubbsi
CCCCCCCCCCCCCCCCCCCCCCCCCCCCTCCCCACCTTCCCCCACTATTGGTTCGATTAACTTGTGCAGGAAGAGCAAGCCTGAGGTGTTGAAGGACAAAGTAAATAAAAACAAGTGCATTATGAATCCCAGTTTTCACTCTTCATTTTGCCAAAGAGAGGCTGAGGGGACTGAAGAGGACCTGTATTCATCCCTCTGGTGCTCATCTGTTAGTTTCCCCCCTCTCTTATCAATGCTCACTCCATGAGGACCTGATCTGAATCTTAATGTGCCTTGTTGTAATTTAGCCATGCACTTAGAGAGAGAGAGAGATAGGGGGAGAAAGAGAGAGGAAGAAGGAGAAGGACAGAAGGAGAAGGAGAGGGAGAGAAGGGGAGAAAGAGAGTGGTAGGGGGAGAAAGAGAGGGAGAGAAAGAGAGGTTAGGGGGAGAAGAGAGGGAGAGAAAGAGAGAGGTAGGAGGAGAAAGAGAGGGTGAGAAAGAGAGGTACTGAAGGAGAAAAGCAGAGAGAAAGAGAAGGATAGAAAGACCAAACCATATACATTCTGTATACATGACCTATCGTACGGGTGATGAGGCCAAAAACCACAGAGCTTTTGTTTTCCTGGATTTTCAGAACCAATCAATGTGCTGTCAGTCATTCTTTTCTCCCAGGACCAATCTGATTAATGGTTTTGGCTACTGCCCGTAATTCTCATTGATGAACATTGGTTGGGTTTGACAGGAGGTAACTTATGGGCGAGGTGAGCTGAGGTAATGAAAACCGACAATGGTTGTTTTTAGGTCTATATTTCTATATGGGGATGGGGGAAAGGCTTTTCCTGTTGTCTTGAACTGTGAACGTTTATACATCACCATGCCTGCGCTTAGATCCTTTATCTCATCACTTCGAAAACCTATTATCTCCAAAACATAAACCTTTCGAAACGAGGGCAGAAGACACGAGAAGACATGAAATGGGAAGTCTGATTTCGGTACATACGGAAACTCACATTTGCGGCGGGAGAAGGATCAGTTACGGGATCAGACAGCGATGATCTGCTGCACTTAGGATTCCATTTGTCATTGCTGCCACAAAAACTGGCAACTCCGCCGCCAGAGTCGGGAGGAAGTCAGAGCCGAGGAGTCGTCCGGGTTAAAACGCCGAGACAGAACAGAAGAGCACACATTCATCAGGGCCACTCTGTTTGCCGTCTGTGATAAACTATCCTGCCTGGGAACACCTGTGGGCTCCCCGCTCCTCCCACTTAGTCAAATAAACAGAGGCAAAGACACCTGCCATCACCACCGTCGCTGTGTATATTAATAACCCAACCGGGCGGTGGCACGGCAACAACTCCGAGGGCCTCGGGCGCTGACGGAGTGGAGGGGCGTGACCTATCGGCGTCGTGCAGGGACACCGAGGGGGACGGAATAGCATTAATAAAGCTGCTTAACGCTGGAGACGGAGCTTTACGGACGCGAGGAATATCCCAGCCTTCAAAACGACACAAACCAAGGGAAGTAGCGCGTGTCTGCGGACAGGTCGGAACGGCCGAGTGTGTATTGTGACGTGGGAAGCCTCGGAGTCTAGGTGTAAAGAGGTAACTGTCCTCCTCATAGACTCTTAAGTCATTACGATCTAAAGGCACAACTCCTGGATCAGCAGTGTCTGCTCTGAGACGCCGTGTGTGTACGTGCTGCTCAGAGACAAACACACGGAGAGTTATTGAAGGCCTCCTGGCCTCCGTGCATCTTTCTGGCACGATGAACTGTAACCGGTCTTTAACCCGGAGTCTTTCTGCCAAAATAAAGGCACCGATCAGGATGACGAGAATGAAGCCAATGGGAGGGGAGGAGAGAAGCGAGTGGAGTGAGAGTAGACATGAGGGAGTAAACCGTTGGTTGTTAGAAAACAGCTCTGACCCGTGTTCCGTGTCATTTCTGTGGCTTGATATTCGAAAGGTCTCTCGGGAATATCTGTAACGCACATATTAAAAAGGGACATCAAGCAGACTGTTACTCTGCCTGTCTCGTTTCCCACTACCTCATCATATCACAGTTTAGGAGCCCAAGTGGATTGATCTTAATGCAGCCCGGAGGCTTTCGGAAAACATTTTTGCAAGGATTTACTCTACCGCCAGGGAACTACTTCCTGGCTGCCTTGAGTGAGCCACGGTTTGGTCCGGGAACTCGTGGGATTTGCAGTCCCGGCTGCTCTGCCATGTTTTCAGGGATTTCAGGCATCTTCCTTGATGCCTTATAGTGTGGCGGGGAAGAGGTTCTCATTTCCCTGGTAGAAATAAATAGTAAGTCTAAAACCTAAATGAAAAGAACAACTCTTTTTAGGGACAGAGTTTGAGGTTGACCCAGGTCACCTCACATCTCCTGACGTTACTGCTATGTATGGTAGAGGTTCTTGTAGTGTTTCTTCACCCTCAAGCCATTGATTTTGAGCCACTAAGTATATCTGCCTTTGGTTTCCAAAGGGGTCCCGTGTTATATGATGCCACCCCTCAGCCAAAAGGGGCAGGTGGAATGGTTGCGTTTTCCAATTTCGGATTGCTTCTTGTGAGCAGAGGTGTTGAAGGTGATTGATATGTTGACAACCAGTGCAGAGTGGGTAGGAGGTGTCATTGTTATCAAGGGAACTGTGTGGAGGAGGGCTCTTTGTGTCTAAAACCATGACTCCTATCAAGAAATGATCTACATGTATCATTGACGGCTTATGACTTAAACAATTCAGGACATTGGGGGACTTGCAGTACTACAGTGACCCACAGAAGACGAAGCTAGTGTGAAAAACAAATCTATGATATCATGTTATGTTTTAATTTTACCTGGCAAGCTGATCAAGAACACATTTTCCTGAATGACCTGAAGGGAATATCATTGTGGGTGGAGGAGCAATTAGGGTTAACTGTCTTGCTCAAGGACCCAACCAGAGACCTTTCAGAAATCAGTCATATTTCTTAACCACTAGGCCACATTGGGGACCCATGTTTATTATTGTTGGGATAAAAAAAGAAAAACGACATTCCCCTTAGAAAAACAAGGTTAGACTGCTCCAGTAGCTAGCTCTAAATCACACATGCATTGTACTAGGTTCAATAACCAATAATTGATTGGATGGCCAAGATGTTTGTTCATACTGTAACAGGGAGCGATTATAAGCCATTATAAGTCAATAGATTGCATTGCAGTTGTGCACATGAAACCAGAGGGGGAAATGAAAATCTCAAACTCTGGCAATTCCAAGGTAATATCCTAGAGGGTGCTGTTGAGGCTGTAAACCTAAACTTCCAAACAGCCTGCTCTAATCAGGTATTTGGTGAAGACGGCAGTTATGTTAAGTGTGGTTACATTTTAAATGTTTGTGTAATCCTAATTATTTTTTTACTGAGGTGGCCATTCTCTTTCTCTGAGGAACCGTCACTGGTGTACCCATTGTCCTATCTACGTTTCTATAGGCCAGCTGTATTCACTGGCCAAAAGAACAACATGTTTGTGGGTACATGTTTTTTGGGTACATGTTTGTGGGTACATGTTTGCGGGTGTTGGTGTATGTTTGCATTCTTTTGTGCTTGTGTGTGTGCGTGCAGTGATTATGATGATGTAGTAGCCAGGTCACTATCGCTTCCTGAAGAGTCTATGATGGATCTGCTCTCCAAAACTGACCTCTGACCTTCGCTTAGAGTGATCAGCCCTGGTCACAGAGACATACACTCGTAGTTAGAAACCTGCATTATATAGCAGCATGTCAGGACACTGCAGCATCATCTTGCCCTCCTAAACCCAGCAACAATAAAAACAAAACTACAACTGGATCAATATTGTTTTTCACTTGTATCAGCCAATAGTATATCTTTTAGTCTCTCCAATATTGGCTTGCCACATGAATGTAGGTCTATGGAGAGTGAGTTAAATGTATATGTCTCTTGATTTTGAGAAATGGCAGATCAGGCCAAGAAAGCAGTTTGTTTCATAGAGACTACTGATTTAACAGACAATTAACCATGCAAACAAAAGCCATTAGGATGTCCCAGTAATTAACAAATATGTTTATGACCCATTGAATCACATCCTGTGTCAAATTTCTTTTGGGCATTTTGCTCTTTTTAAATGTCAAGGGGAGAAACGCAGAATGCGATCCCATATTGTCGTGACTGTTCGATGAGCAGTTCAAGAGAGCAGTGCTTTAGATGTGATGGTGGTGATAATGTGGCTAATATGACATCCTGTTTCGTTGAAAAGCTGAGACAGAGACACGTGTGACTAGCTTTTAGTGGCGGCTACGTACTGACTTGGCAAACACAGAGTACATTTCCCTACATTGCAGCATAATGAAGTGTATGTACCAGTCAAAACTGTGTAATGGTTTAAGGACCGCTTAGAACAAGGCTATACCCGCTAAGTGCTTAAAAGGGAACATCATTACAGTGTCAGGAAACATATGCAAATCGAGCGTTATAGCCCTCATGATAAATATGACTCACCTGCCTTTTTATTTAATTTACAGTGACTTTGAGGAAGCGTGAACGTTATCTGTTCCTAAAGACCCTTTTGGACCGAGGCTTAGTATAGAAGACTAATCTGGACCTGCACTTTTAACCATTCCTTGATCCCCAAATCATATTGCACTTTGTCTTCCCCATGACCAACAGCAATGAATTTGGCTTTACGGCCCAATCGGATCATCTGTAAACAGTAGTGAAGCCATAATGTGAGGAGTTCCTGGTATGATGAACCACTGCAACTTGCAGATCATTTCTGCTAGCGGTCGTGTTACGAAACCCATTAGGACAAAGCCAGGTCACAAATCACTGCATTGTGTGGGATTTCTATGGCAAAGCCTTGATGTATTCATGCGGCTCTGATCTTCCCAAAAGCTTAGCAGTGGGCTTCCACAGCCCCATTATGGCGGATATCTTTAGCCAAGGTGTGGGTGAAAAAGGATGTGATGGGTGTCTGATGAGAGATGCAGTCAATATTCATGATTTGATGATTTTTACCGGGTGGGTTTGATTTAGGTAAGTACATTTAAGGGTGACTAATTAACCGCCTTGGGCTTTCACAAATACAAAAAACACCACTGTTAAGTTATTGGTGTTTGAAATGGTTGATGAATAAAAAGGTTTTTTCTGTGCAATGATTTTCCCCCTATCTTTACATATGTGGCGTCTAGAACGGTGTTATTATTTTATAAGTTATGTGGCTTTAACTTTTCAGTGGTACTAAAGGAGGCCAGGGCGTCGTTTGGTGTTTATCATATTAAGTCTAGCATTTATGATTTCAATGGAGACAGCACAGCAGTGTTGCTGTTTATCATAGTTTATCTGCTACCTCTAGGCCACCGTAAAAAAACACGTTGTCTCCTAAATAGTCCAGGGTCGGCTAGCGTTAGGAGCTCAGGAAGCAAAGAAAACAACGTTTGTGTACACCAAATACAGACTATGTTCCGTGCAATAACTCACCATGAGCTCATTTTCATTTATTGGTAACAAGCGGTTACATTCTGATATGAAAGTGTAGTGTTATCAACATATGGGAAATGTCAGAAAACGCAAATCAAGAACTGTTTTTAGCGGAAGTACCGCTGCCTACGTGAGATTACAGTGGTAATAATGAAGGTGAATGTGAGGTGTGGTGACAGGCTTCAGATCTTGCTTCCTTCACCCACGTACACAGGCAGAAGCACACAAACACACACATATACATGCGCACACACACACACACACACACACACTTTTCTCTATCTCTCTTGAGGGATAAATACAGTGGCTGGGCTGGTGACATCTCAGAGTTCAAAGGGACTGTCTTAGTGTTTGATTTGCCATCTGAGGGAGTGAGGTGTTTTGAAGCTAGCAGCTCCAAAGGCCTCTGAACCCGACAGGTGGAATATAAGGTCCTGATGGAGGACAGCACCACTAAAGTGATGGGCCATTAGAGAAATTTGCCTAAGAGCTGTGTTCATTGATTATACAAATTTTGGGAAAAGCACAACAAGACCTGATACTCTTTATTTTTTTGTTCCGATGCTGTTTGAATTCATATTAATGCAGGGTTGCCAGCGTTGCAATGACGCACGTAGACTGACACAGCATTGGGTATAATGAGTGTCTTGTATACACTTCCTGATGAGCCCACTTTCTCCATTGGCTGATCTGTTGATTGGCAAATTGAAAAACCAATGCAGACCAGACATGTTTAGTTCTCTAGATAGTTTCCTTGCATTTTATCCTGTTTGGAATGGTTCAGATACTGTATATTCCTTCCTTCTGACAGAGACACCGACATGAATCTCCTTTCCATTTTGATTGCTTGAAGGTATTAGAACCAGTTCACCTTTACCTTGGTTTGAAAAGGCAGAAAACCGTGCCACCCACTACAGCATCATATGGTAGTAATATACACACCGCACAAAATAACTAAGGGAACGCCTAAATCACACATCGGGTCTTGATGAACTAAATATATTGAAGAACAAAATCTTTATGTTGTGTAAATAACGGTCAATGGAAACCAATTGAACCAAACAAATTAGGGCTGGATTCAAACACTGAAAATCAAAGTAAACAGTTTAAATCACAAGTGGCAGGCAGTATAACATTCACCCAGCATCTCCAGACTCTTGCTTGTCTGTCACATGTGCTCAGTGTGAACCTGCTCTCATCTGTGAAGAGAACAGGACGCCAATGGTGGACCTGCCAATTCTGGTGTTCTCTGGCGAATGCCAATTGAGCTGCACAGTGCTGTGCTGTGAGCACAGGTCCCCCTAGGGGACCACCCTCATGGAGGTCATTTTGTTGGGCTCTGGCAGTGCTCCTCCTATTCCTCCATGCACAAAGGAGCAGATACCAGTCCTGTGGCTGGGTTTATGGCCCTGTCCAGCTGTCCTTGTGTAACGGCCTCTTATCTCCTTCATGCTCTTAAAACTGTATTAGGAGACACAGCAAACCTTCTTGCGCTGGCATGTATAGATGTGCCATCCTGGAGATGCTGGACAGTCTGTGCAACCTGAATGGGCTGCAGGTATCGCCTCATGCTACCAGTAGCGACAAGGACACTGGTAAAATGCAAAACTAGAACATAATCAGTCAGGATGGATAAGGAGAGAGCAATTGTCTGTGGCCACCACCTGCAAAACCATTCCCTTTATGGTGGTTGTCTTGCTTTTACCTCTCCAGTGCACCTGTCACTTTTTTTGCACCAAAGCAGTTGACGTTGTTTCACAATCACTTATACTTCCTAAATGAAAAGATTGATATCACTGACGTTTAATTGACTTGGTGTTATAGTATGATGGTTATGTGTTCCCCCATCAACATTTTGACTATCCTGCATATCACACCAGCCCTACTTAAACTTGTCCTCCGGGAACAGGAGACATTTCACGTTTTTGTTGTAGCCCTGAATTAGCTATTTAGATTTACGTAATCAAGGGATGGATAATTAGTCCACAAATGTAATCGGTTATGCTCATGAATAGTTCAAAACATGAAATGGCTTGAGAACCCATCAGCAAGCAAGCTCTTGAGAATCTGTAAAATCTGCCTTATTAAAAGCTTTAATAATCTAAATAAGAGTAGGAACACAATATAAAAAGGAATTTGTTTGTGTCAAGCTGTAGTCCAGGGCTGTTCCTGGAGATCTACAGTCCTGATGGTTTTCTCATTTGTGACTAACCTGATTAAGCTTTTCTTCCAGCTTTATTAGAAAACAGTTCTAAAGTTAAATTAGAGTTGGAGAGAAAACTAACAGGACAGTAGATCTCCAGGAACAGGATTGGGCAGCCCTGCTGTAGTCTATGTAGTCTATACAAAGCCAACGAAAATGAGTTAACCTGGCTTTATTGAACAAGGTCAACCATATTTACCTGGCACTAGTGTGATCGAGCAATCGGCGAAATACAAAGGCCACAGTAATTGCCTCAAAATATTGCCTCTATTAAATTTTTGATCAGACCGCAGGCTAATGACACCATTGGTTGAGTTCTCAGCAAATCGTTTAAAGCAAAATACTGCTGGTGTGCATAGTTACGCCTTAAACACCTGCGATCACTCTTCATTTCCCAGAGAGACTTCAAGAAACCACGACAAACAGTGTGGTAAAATCCCCTTTCAATCAACAAACCTCCAGCCTTCCCACAATGCCTTAAGGTGAAAACACCCGCGGACCCCCATGAAAAACCCTCTGCGTCCCTTTTGATGTTTTCGAGAGGCGTCAGTTGTTGTAGATTTCACTTTAATAAGCCAGAATGCACGCCATGGGAACGCAAAGAGGAGTCCATATCCCGAGGCAGCGCACTCAAATTGGCAATTTCTTGCACAAATTACTTTCTACTCCGTGCTTGTCCTTTTACCCCTGTCTGCATACACCCCTCCTCCCCTGTTGTTTCTCCAATAATAAGAGCTTGGTAATGGTTTGTATTTATTTTCAGGAGCATACCACTGTGGACTTCATCTCCTGGTTTATGGTTTATTACTCGATTCCTGTAAGGGCGGTAGATGGTCGGGTCGGCGGTGGCTTCTAAGAGCTAACACTTGACATCCCTTGATTTCTAAGGCTTCGTTGTCGGTCAGCTTTTCTCGTCGATTAATCTGGCCTGCTGATGCAGAGGAAATGAAAACAGAAGCGACTGTAACGATGGATTATTAAACTTTAGCTTTTTTGCATTTGTCATCCTGCAGCCTTGCAGTCTGGCGGAATGTAACTGAAGTTCAGAGAAGGAATAACTCACTTGAATCATGATACATTCTGAAGTGGTGGTCCGACCCGCCCTCTAATGCACTCACTTTTTCACTTTACTCAGACACAATCTAAGGGGGAACCCTTGTATTGTTGCCTTCGTTTTAGACCATTACACCCACATTTATTTATTTAGCCGATGCCCTAATGAAGACTTTCTTACTGGCATTAATGCAAAATCAGGGATTTGACAGGAATTATACCCTCTCGTGGCTATTGTGAAGTGGTCAACAAGGTATTCTTGGTGTTCCCACTTGACACCGTGCTTGTAACGAACATGTATGTAGACCTACGATAGTGGCTGGCGGAAAGCGGGAACCACTTTACTAACTAAACATGCCAGCAGGCGAACGTATGCCAGTCAAAGAGGAAATAATATCAAACAAATCAATGACCGTTTGCGGTACATATCATTACGCTTAAATTGTGTCCGGGATCATGACTTACTCCTGGATGAGTATTGCTTAGGGAAGCATGTCCATTTTAACAAGCTTTAAATTGGCCAGAGCTCCATCGTGGGTGTCTCCCTATTTCTTCTCTGTGCTCTACTGGGGGAATTTATCCGCCCTGAAACCAGGCTTGAGACCATTGCCACGGCTCAGGACACCAAACCAGCCATTTTAATAGGCTCTCGGTGGCCATTTCACTCGTGACTCTGGAATCTTTCATGGATGTTGAAAGTCTTTGGCTGAGTTCTGGCCATGGCCATGAGTTGATTGTGTCTCCTAATGATCCAATTGGGAGACAGTGAGTCAAACGCTGTGCTGTAGAGAGATGGAGAAGAATCCCAGCACAGACAGACACATACCCAGGCATTGACACCTGGATGCAGACCCTCCCTTAACCGATGGGTTCTCTGTGAATGGGAATGTGTGTGACGGCATCTGTAAGTGTAGCCAGCGGAACATTAATGCATGCGCAGGGTTCCAATGTCTGGTGTTCACTGCCATTCTTCGTGCATTAATGCACTCAAATTCTCGTTTGTCCTTGTTGAACGGACTTTGCTGAGAGCTACTTTATTAAGCAAGGAGCCCCTACAATTACTGGGTTTTGTTTTTGTCCCACCTAGCTATCTTAAGATGAATGCACAGCTACACGCCACTCTGGATTAATGACTGAAGTTAAAAACATTGTCCCATTTTATTATTATATTTGCTAGTGCAGCTTTTGGCCAAAACAACTGCAGCCAAGTGATGCCTATAGCTATGGAGGGGCTTCCAGTACCTCTGTATGGGCAGTTTAGCTCACTCCTCCGGGGCAAACTGCTCCAGTCCCTCAGTTCTGAATGGAGACTACAGTTATCATATCTCTCCACAGGGTTTTTACCGCAGGTGAGTTCAATTCTAGAGTAATTCTGCACCTGCACGCAATCAAATTTTTTTTAACTACTAGAAGGTTTAAATTATATCATCCAGGCCATTTTATGATGTATTGGTGGAAAAAGCTAACATTAATAAATCATACCAACAAATAGTTTTCAACTGGAAAACAAATTCATATTCAACATTTATACATAAAAAAAGAGATGTAGAGATGGAGCATTATTTAAATATGAGGTCTATTTGGTGCCAATCCTATTTGCTGCGACTGTATGAACTGGAACAATGAGAGGAGGAGCATGACAGATGCAGGTGCTTCTATACAGGTGTGCTGCATGATACAATGATCACCCTGGTATGCTCTGTTGCATTTACATAATTGCTGAGCAAGCCCATTTGTCTTAGAGTTCTGGTCAAGGTGGTATGAGGAAAGGTTTGTGGTCTTAGACAGCGCTCTAATCATCAACACAAAATTGATGGAACATCATTGTGAAGAATTGGTGCTCCATCTATCCAGTAGAGTTCCTGAGACTCGTAGAATCTATGCCAGGGTGCATTGAAGCTGTTCTGGAGGCTCGTGGAGACCCAGCCCCTTGAGACACAGTTTGTTGGCTTCCACCTGTCTGTGTGTCTCAGTAATAGGAATTGGTTTAGTAAAATGTGTCTGCTATTTATGTCTAGCACATAATTAATCAATAAATTGCTGTCCATGCAAAAGAATATTAGAAAAAAATATATATCTTTTACAAAGCAATCGGAAAATCAATAAAGAATGCTGGGAATGCTATGTCCGACTGTTGATTTATGGTGTTGTTGTAAAACAGCCTCATGCACAAGGATTGTGCGCTTGCTCAACATTTCAACCTGGCTGAACCAACATATTGTTTTTCCCTTCAAAGATAAAAATGAATTTGTCTGTAAAATACATTCTCGCTATTGACACCATTTGACAAAGCAAATGATTTCCAGGCCGGCGGATCATTTGCCAGTCTCCATTTTTTTTAGATGGTGAGCCATCCAAACCATTTACATTTTAGTAAATGTCTCCCAATGTGAACATTTCTTTGACAGCACAGTCTTTGTACCTTTGAAACCATACCCATATGATTCCAATCCATCAAGTCATATATTGTGTTCAGTCATACAGTGGGCACGCAGATCTGAATCCAGCGACATGCATCACTGTCAGGAGTCCTTGTTTTCCTCACCAAGGAGTTGTATTTTAATTTTCTGTTTGCCATAATTGACCGCAAGAATGCTGAGTTAAACCCCTTCGGTTGCCTTCGGGGCCCAGCTAAACTACTGGAGTGGCTGCTTAGGAATGTGTTTTAACTGGTTCCAAATGGCACCTCCTGGTTTGGGAGCTGGTGGTGGCTGCCGAAGCGAACAGGAGGAGGAGGTGTGGAGCTGATGCAGTGCTTTCTCAGCCAGATGTCCCATATCGGTCCCCTTCTGCTCCTCTCTCCTCCTTCCCCCACCAGGTGATGACACAGCAACTCGTTAACGCCTTAGTGTATGGACCTGACATGCCAGGGTAGTGGGGTGATTTATTACCCATGATCCTCCCTGCCCTCTTTGGATTAAAGAGATGCTTCCCTGCTTGTGGCACAAACATAACAATTGCATTACACAATGTGCCTGAAGGGAAGGTGGAGAACAGGGATCTCTTAGAGGTGCGATTTGGGAATATTTATGGAGCCTCTGAAGTGAAAATAGAATTATATCCGCTGAGGCTTTGTGGTTGCGTTGAACAGTAGAATGGCGTGTAGATGGCATCTGCTGGGTGTAGATGTGGTGCAAAAACGCATGCAGGAATTCAAATATTCAAGATAGACAGACACATGTAGGAAGGGGTTGTCATGAACGCCAATGAACTGCTGGAATTATGAATTATTTTAGTTAACCCACAATATGACCTAGGAAGGGGGAATATATATTACAACGTCATTTATTAAAATGCGGCTTCCTGTGGCGTGTGGCCTGCTCAACATTAACACATATCCTGTGTGGGTTTGAGGAACATAATGTGTCTTCAGTTTGGTAGAATCTCTCCGGAAGAGCGGCTCCACCAATGTGCCCTCGCTCGTTTATTCTCTGTTCGTCCCTCTTTCTCTGTTCATACCTCTTTCTCTGTTCGTCCTTCTTTCTCTGTTCGTCCCTCTTTCTCTGTTCGTCCCTCTTTCTCTGTTCATCCCTCTTTCTCTGTTCATCCCTCTTTCTCTGTTCATACCTCTTTTTCTGTTCGTCCTTCTTTCTCTGTTCATCCCTCTTTCTCTGTTCATCCCTCTTTCTCTGTTCGTCCCTCTTTCTCTGTTCTTCCTTCTTTCTCTGTTCATCCCTCTTTCGCTGTTCATCGCTCTTTTTTCATCCCTCTTTCGCTGTTCATCCCTCTTTCTTCATCCCTCTTTTGCTGTTCATCCCTCTTTTTTCATCCCTCTTTCGCTGTTCATCCCTCTTTCTCTATAGAGCGTGCTCTATCAAATCTAACTTAGGAATAGGTCAGGGGGCCTCTAGTGGAAGGTATTACATAAAGCCATGCTATTCAGTGTGCAGATGTTTGTGATGGGGCCATGGTAGTCAGGTAGCGAAGTGCAAATGTGTATCGTTGAATTTCTTGTTAGTTCGCTGTCAGATGGGGCAAGGGTTATTTCAGGGGATATCTCATGCCTCGGGGTGGAATTGGAGTTTTACAAAATGATAAACAATGAGGAATTGATGTATGCGGTTTTGGGGCTCAGAGGGGAGTCTGCAGGGGGGGAGGGCTATGGGACTGCGTATTGTACTGACTTGGCGTGGTAATATGTGTTTGTATACAGTGGGATGTGATAGTGTGGATGTCCTAATGTGTTTTACTGGTGGTGGATGTAGTCGTGCTATTCAGGACACCACTAAAAAGTCTCCCGTTCCCCTCTCACCCGTTCTTGCTTTCTGTGCCCATCTGTCAATCTCTCTGAGTCTCTGTCTTTCCATCACTTTCTCTGACATACGTTACTTCTCTCCGCTCCTTTTCTATCTGTCAGTTTCTTTCTCCCTCTGGTCCTCTCCCACCTACACTCTGATCTTGTTCTTTCTACTTTTTTTCTCTCCCAATTAAAATGGCATCATTGACACAACGTGCCATAAGAACGCACATACTGCCAAAGCATACTCTAGAAATAATTATCAGTCAACAGGACAACTTCATAAAGGTGATAATAATAACCAACGTTGTCGAAAGGAAAATATTTAAGACAGTAATGAAGAGAAGATGACAACATATTCTCCCACCCGCTGTACAATTCAAAAACAATGGCATGCTTTTATGATACGTTTGTTGGTCTGTCATACACTTCCCCTATTTTCTGGCAACCAGCAATGCGGTGTGCGGCATGTCACAGCTTTCTGTCTCCTTTCCGAGAAAGGACGGGTTTCATCAGAGAAGTCCTTGAAACCTTGAATAATGGCCTAAAATAATGGGAAACAATCCTTAATTGTTTTGTATTATGTTTCCGTCAGGAAATGCATCTTTGTCTCGGGTTTTGCTGTTGTGTAGTGATCACTCTGGCTTTCCACTGCAGACCTGTCTTTCTGTCGGTCCATCTAAAAAGGCAAGGCTGTGCTCGCTGAGTCTGCACTTTGTCAAGGTTTGCTGAGGGTTTGATCAGTAGTTGGCCATGGCGTGCGGGTTCATTTAGGACTGGATTGAGCTTTTAGGTAACATATATTTGGTGTTGGGTGTCTTGTAATTCCATTCATTCTGATGGTTTCGATTTTCTAAACGGGCAGGTAGGCAGAACCATTTTGTATACCATATTTCGGTATTGCAGGTTTTGTTAATGATATGGGAGGGGGTCACTCTATTTTTTTATGTTTGCAAAATGTACCTCTTCCTAAGGCTTATGTTTACTGAATATGTACCTATTCACAACATGCACTGCCTGTAAATTTCCTCTAGATAGGTAGTGGAATCTCAAAGACACTGGATATAAGTCACCTATTGACCAAGGTAAAATAACGTGAACAAATTAAAATAGATATATTGTAATGGCCAATGTGGACCAATAAATATTATTGTAGGTGTGGTCTTGCACACAAATGCATAAGCATCAGACACTGGTAATCATTTTATAAAATATATATATTTATATACATATTGAAGTCCTTGTCACTATTGAGATGTAATATATATAAGTAAAAGTTTGGCCACATGGTGGCACGATAACAGTCTGATAAGATTATCTGTTACATTTGGTACTCATGCTCAGGGTTTTGAATCTAATTCATGAACTTTGGATCAATATGGCCACCTTGGGGCACCATTGAACAGGAAACAACAATTCATGTGACCATTAGTGCAGCCTCAACACAAGTGGTGCAATAAGGCCAAAATTGGGTGAATGCATACTCTTGCCAACTTTGCTTGTAACAGTAGTTATTTTTGTCTTTTTCCGTTTTACTTTACTGCTAGTGCCCAGAACTGGCAATACTGCCCTGTGGGCTATGTGCTGTGTGGGTGACGGCAGACATAGGTCATCTGAAAAGGCATTTAACTCTGAATTGTGAAGGGTAACACCAAGATGTCTCGGGGACAGTAACCAATTCTTTTGAATACATATTAAAGAGTACAGGGCTGATGTCAGGGCGTGTCTTGTACTCTAAGGCCAGCTCTAATGTTGTTAGTGGTCTTCTCCGCAAAGAGGGAGATGTGAACAAGCCATCTGGTCTGTGAGCCGGAGTTGGCCCGGCATCCACCTTGATCAATTTAAATAACACCCGTCTCATCATAGAAGCGTAACGTTTATAACCGCCGTCTCGATTGCCTTGTGTTGGCAGGGCATGGCGTGAGCTCACAGACAATGTGAGAACACATTCTTCAGGTGGGGAACATGCTGTTAAATGTCATGTTGAAGCTGTGAGATTTACTTCTAGTTGTAACTCCCCTTGGTTCTCAGCCTGACTGGCACTTCCTCATCCCTCACACTGCGCTGTGCGTCCTAAAGGCCCAAGGGATTGGAGTAGGGGTTTTACCAACTCTTTGTCCTTCTAAGTAAGTCGCGAGAGGGGGGAGTGAGAGATGACCGGAGTGCGATAACAAGAAAGACAAAATAGAGAGTGAACAACAGTGAAGAGAAAGACATAGCCACGGTAGAGAACTGAGGGAGTTTCAGAACCCAGAGAAGGGGAGTGAAATGGAATGACACACGCCGACAGAGGGAGAGACTGATACTTCTGAAGCCAGGTTGGCTTGGCGATTTCAGAGATGAGTGGTACCTTTCAATGTGCAAGGCCTTGTTAGGATATGAATATTGTCTGTTCAGCACTTGAGCGTGATTAAAGCAACTGACTTCTGAATGGCCGCCTTGCACGCTGAGCTGTGGGGATTGGTATCTGTGTGTGTGTGTGTGTGTGTGTTTGTGTGTTTGTGAGTGCCTGTGTGTTTGTGTAGGGGATGACAATGACAGACATATTCCGCCCTTTTCTATTCAACCATTTCATGCTTCCAATAACGTAAATGCAGTATTGTTTCTGCTGGTACTTGCCGCTTCTCTCCAAAGGAGGATTCATGGTCATGTGACAACAACAACATTGAAACACATCTGTTATCGTGGCCATTGATATTTCTGGGGATTTTTCTCATCTGTGTTTTTTTTGGAGTGATTCAGCATTCCAGCGGAGAAGCAGCGGGTGTACAAATGAGATTGGGATGGGAAGTGTACAGTTCTTACTGGGAGGAAGAATGGATGAGGGTTTGATCATCAGGTTTCAAGGAAAGGGAGGAATTAAATGTTAAATAGATGACTGCCTAACGCCAGATGACTGACTAACACCAACTTGTTTGTAGCAGTTGAATTGTATTATTGATTCATTAATTTGATTTGCCCCTGAGAACTTATGGTTTATACCGCCATAGCATTATGTGTTTAGTTAGCAACAATGACTTAAAGGACTTCACGCAGACAATTTTACTTTCCGTTTGGATAATTTTATGACCGGTTTCCTTTCACTGTGGTTTGAAGTGGGAATTAAATCGACAACACTTTTCTGTCTTTCATTCTCACAAAGTCAAATAAATGGCACAGAAAATGTTATTATCTGGTTTTTTTCGGCCATGTGATTAAAGTGGAAATTATAGTGACATCCTTGTTCTGTTCTTCATTCTCACGAAGTGGAATATAGCCTTCTGGACCATGTTTACATGGACAGAATAGGCTCAAGATGGTGGATGTTTGTCTGAGCTTTGAATGCATATCTAAACATATTTTTATTTATACCTTTACATATATGTATTTTCTTATCTTTTAGTACTGGTCCCCTCAAGGATTCAAACGAACAACTCTTTCTACGGGAGTGTCTTGTTCAAGCTGAGCCACATTGGGCTTATTAAATACGTCATTGAAATTATTATTATTATTAAATTATTGTTATATATAGCTGCACTGATAACATTTGAATTATATCTATATTTATAATATCTGTTTCCTATGTGTTATTATGTTACAGTTTCTTTTTTCTATTACAATAACAGTTTTAGCCATCGATTATTACAATATCTGTTTTTATATTTTTATTTACGTTACAGCATTTCATACAGTACATCTGCAATTACCTGCTATATGTGTCTCTAATTAAAATATTGGTATTTATCTTTAATTGTATTATTATATATATATATATATATATATATATTCAATTAGATATTTGTATTATACATTTGTGATTATACTGCTGGTATTATTTTTGGGTCTGCAATCTCAAGGTTTTCTTGGAGCAGAATAAAATGGCTGGAGTAAAGTACAGTGTGATTTTAACATGAGCATTAAGGCATGGTGGCAGTAGGCTTCACTATTACTTCTACCTTTGATATTGGCTTTGGACTCAGTAAAGACCGTTGCCCCCCCCCATCCCGATTGACATCAATACAATCATGAAAATGCCTGTGGGTGTAGAATAAGGTGACCAGATTTCTAAAATGATGCCCAGGTAAATACTGGGACATTTCCAGGGACAGCTCCTGTTAGGGACAGCTCCTGCCAGGGACAGCTCCTGCCAGGGACAGCTCCTGCTACCGGAAACAGGACTGTCCCTGGAAAACGGGGACTGTCCCTAGGAAACGGGAACTGTCCCTGGAAACCGAGGATGTCAGTCCACTCCAGTGTAGAAGCTATTTTAGTAGATATTAGACAGCAGTTTTATCATTTTATTTAATTAGTTTTTATTATTTTATCCTATTTGCTCTGTTCAGACATGCATGTACAACTTCTGAGATTTCATAGAGTATACTTTCTTTCTTCATTCACAGTGATGGCAATGCAAAAACTATCACAAAGGTGAAATGCTAAACTTGATCATGTTCAGAAGTGTGGTTTGGAAAGCATTGTTGGGCTATAATATTGATTTTTCACAGCCAAAAACATGTCTGTTAACAAGATCCCACGGCCCACCTGTCATGCGTTGGTTCATACATTTACAACTGTATACATGGATTTGTGCAGTATGTACAGGTGTGCCTAAAAGGATTGCCAATTTAGCAATTTCAACAAATAATGCTCACTAGTTTCTCAAAATCATTTTAAATCGTCCGAAGGACTTGTGTTCAACAACTTGGTTCGACATTCGGTTGATGCAATTGTTCGAGGCACCTAGTGCCAGAGGCAGCAAAGCTTCCCAAAACATCACTGAACCTCTTCCATGTTTGACTTTGGAGAATGTGTTCATATTATTAAAGGCTTAATTTTGTTTTCTGCAAACTGAAGCCGTTTACTTTAACAAATGTTCTCATTTGGTCTCATCTATCCTCAGAACATTGTCCCAGCTGGATTGTGGCATGTTCAGTTGTATTTTGGCAAATTGCAGTTAGACTTTCTAATGCCTGTCTCTCTGCCATTGGGTCCTCTGGAGGGTCCTACTATACAAACTCCTTTAATGAGTTGGCAACAATGGTCAAAGTCAAAACGGTTGTACCTTTTGTCTGAATGTCAACTTGAAGCTGTGTGCCAGTTGATCAAGGCGCTTTCTTTAGTGTTTGAACAATCCTTTGCTGCAATTTTCTATCCCGTTTTGTCTTGCAGACACGTCCAGGGAGTGTAGCCACAGTGGCATGGGCCTCTGACAATTATATGTTTTTTTTCTTTTTACTCCATGCCCATTGCGGTACACACAGTAAAACAATATATGGAACTCATGGTTACTTTCTCACTTCAAACTTGAAGTTGATTTTGTGATTTCTACATTTCAGGCACCTGCAACTCGCCACAAGTGAATTTGAATGTAAAGAAACCAAAATTGCCTTCTTGAAATCAAATTATTTCGCTAGAATATCATAATAAGATACTAAGATAAAAGATTAATGCAATTCTTCTGGTTTCTTATTATTTTGTTTTTAACCAGAAACCAAAGAAACACAGCTGTGGATATCAAAAGTGCATTATTTGAATAATGTGTGAGTGAACAAATACTTGGTCACAACTACATCGTTTAGCCACAGCTTAGAATCACAAGTTTTAAGATAGATGTGTATTTATGGGTGGCTCCAACGGGAATCGAACCCGCAACATTTAGTATGGCAAAAGCCGTCCTCTTCCAACTGAACCCCACAGGACCGCCGGCAGTCATTTGAACTGATTAACCTTGTTACACAGAAGGATTTCTACTTAGCTATCGTTTATACAGCCCTCCCACCATCTCCATCGTTTCATACATGCTAAGTCTCCGCAGTTATGCAGGGCTGTCAGCAGTCTGCTTGGAGCTTAGGGCCCTCAGAGTCTTCTGCGATGCGGGGATGTATCATTTAAGAGCAGGCACTTTGAAGGGCCTCCCATAAGGGATGTTAATATCAGGGTGACAAGGACCCACACTGTGCTGCTAAGCTTGTGATCTGCCACAATTAAGCATCCGGAAAAAAGGCTACAAAGCGTTGAGGCTTGTCTCTGGAATCCTGGACTCTCTCTCTCTTCCTCGTCCAGGGCGGTGGACTGCACACACGTTGTGACGGCATGCACACCGCCAGCGATGGCGGGCTCTTTTTGCCGTGGAGACACAACCTGGATTTAAAAAAAAAAGCACTTGTAATGCACTTAATGCACAATCACAAACATGGCCCTCTTTAGGTGTAGTGATATACTCGATATGGTTGTGGTCTCTTTTCATACCAGGAATGTTACGTGAGTATTTTAGGTAAAGCCTAAGGAAGGAATACATTATGCTTCCAAATGGGATTAGACATGGATTACTGTACGCAGCAGCGTTCTGTATTGGATTCAGTAAACAATCCCGTAGTTCTGCTGCTTAGGTGTTTGTTAAAACCCCAATACACAAGTACGGACACGTCACAGGTTCACTAATTGTTTAGCATGTCCTTCCTAACACAACAGAGCGGGTCTGCATCCACAAATGAAAGGCCTTTTCAGGTGTTATTTAGTAACACTCTCAACGAGGGACTTGACGCGTACCGTGCCAAAGCGATTTGGAGTTGTTAAAACGGGACCGATGAGAAGTATCATTACCGTCATTTGTCTTTTAACAAGCGCCATACGGTGTAAGTCAGTGGAGCCACACACACTTCATGACTAAAGGCTCATTGTGTTTCCTGCAGGGCAATACTTTTTTTAACCCTGTTCAGACTATCGGCAGGTTGTGACTCACTGCACGGAATACATTTTTGGGACTCCCTCATCCTCAAGCCTCACCAAAATAGCCAACCCCGCTTTGTTAGCATGTACATTGTTGATGTGTAGCATTTCCAGCTCAGGGCATGTGATTTAGTATTCAGCCTGCGAATGTCCTCATTAATGAAAACAATCATTTTCTTTGATCTTCAATTTATAATATTTGCCAAGATCAAAAGCGTATATTGTGTCTTTCCCTGGAT
Source organism: Novumbra hubbsi (assembly GCA_016801125.1). Classification (NCBI taxonomy): domain Eukaryota; kingdom Metazoa; phylum Chordata; class Actinopteri; order Esociformes; family Umbridae; genus Novumbra; species Novumbra hubbsi. Next base: position 26,109 of record JACXGK010003847.1, read on the forward strand.
ATTTTGTAGTTGGCATGAACATGTTCACCGAACCACTCAAAAGTATCTTTGTGTTTTGTGCATTGTCATGCGTGAGAAGCATTCGACCTTAAGGGAATTGCATTGACAAGTCTTGATCTTGATTAGGATCTGCTTCAAAATAGCAGGCCTCGTGCTATTGACCTGATTTACCCAACAACCAACTGTTCAGTGAATCAAGTCATGACTGGAACCACACACTATGCTTATTTATCCCGGTAACAGTTTGCTCCAGTCTATTTGCACCACAGGTTGCATTGGAGTGACCTGCTGGGACCGTTGTGTCTGATACTGACCGGGGTGGTCGCTGTGCTCTATTTGTGTGTGTGTGAGTGCTAATGTTGAGGATGTTGCTGATGATAGCATGCTAGGCCTTGTATCGTTGGTCTCTCTGATCCGTGCCCTCTCGTGCCTTGACCCCTGTGTGATCACCAGACAGTCAGTGGATATATTACACTGAGGGTTAAGCCGTGTGTTAATAAGTGTGGACTACCACATCCAACCTGCTGTCAGAACCTTTGAGGAGAATCATGTGGCTTTGGATTTAGGGAGCTGGCTTTGACTGAGTGCTTTGACATACTGATCAGTGTCATCGTGAAAGTCCATCCAAAGGCTCTCAAACTGAACGCATTACGTATAAACACAATATATGTAGAGGAAATATCACGTGCAGATTTTACTTATTACTGTATAAAACAGTTGACCATGTCCAAGATAGATTACTATGCCACTGGACATTAATATTGCAATTTGAATTAAATTATATAAGACAGACTCTGGAAATGATTCTGGGATATTTCATGCTTCCGTTGTTCATTCTATACAGTTAATGGCCATCCTATCTATACGGACCATCAAGCTTGGTTTCCTGGTTTCCTCAGTGATGTGATGGTATTGGTGATAAACCTCTCTAGTGTCCTTCCTCCCTGGAAAGCATCTCTGCGCAATCACTTCTTTTGTGCTTTAACTGCAAAGCGTCTTTAGTCCAGATAAAGTGTTCAAACATTTACAAATCCCTGCATTTATGCCAAACACATTTTTTCCCCCATTACACTTCATATCCCTGTTGAGTATAGTGGGTCTGGCGTTTGGAAGGGAAAACATTTTTTTTAACTAAAACTTCATTTTAAGTACCTGACAAATCAACTTCTTTGGCCTTCAATAGTTTTTGCCATGCAAACACATTTGCCCCATCGACACCGTCAATGTTAATCCGCCAATCACATCTCTAGCTTGTTCTTCACTCTTACTGGATGCGCTGCTGCATAAATTATTGGCATACATATTGGCATAACTCTGTCCGCCAATTGGCTGGCACTTGGCTAGTCTACATTCTGGGGTCATTGACTATGTTTTTCACAGACTAGTGGGGTGGTTCTGGTCCACATGGAGCCAGGTCTCCATCTCTGTTTGGGAGGCTTATTTGTATTATATTACTGTAACGGTAGTGGGAAATGCTGATAATGGGACTCGGGTGAGAGGATCTGGCCTCGGTGGTGGTGCGTCTTGACAAAGGTAATGGGGATGAAAGGGATTTCTAATGCTTCTGTGTCATGGGCTTATGATAGAGGCTGCCCTCAGCTCTCCCCTGGAGACCACCATGGTCCCATGCAGTATTAATGACATCAATCACATCATATTACCCATCTGCCTCGGAGAAAACCCTATTCCCGTTCTGTCAGTCAACCACAACAAAGTGTGGTTGACTGAGTAAAAGTCAGAAAACGACCTACCTTTCCTTATCATGGCTAAAAAGCCACATACAACGAAGGAATATGTACTGTATGCATTAAGGTTTATGTATACAGTATACCTTCATTGTACGTGCCTTTTTATGTTGTTGTTTTATATTTGATAGACCTTCAGGTATGCCATTAGTAGTCGAATACCTATTGGTGATATATTTTGCATCAGAACACAGAATATTGTTTGGTGTTTTCTGAAATATACAGCCACATCCACACAAAGGAAAACTTGCATTGCTTCTACTAATTGTCAAACCAAAAATGTATGTTTTTAATGAAAGCCCCTGTTTCTTGCCTTCAAGAGAAGTCAAAACAAATATGACATTGCCTGGAAACGTCATTTTTCAGCTGCTATCGGTGTCTGCCTATAGTCATGAATTTATGAATTCATTTGATTAATGTTAAACAACTTCCCTCAGATTCTGCCAAGCTAATTATAAGCAAGCGTCGGCCTAGGCAGAGATGGATCGCTGAAGCATTGGCTTCCAGCCATAATGATTAAATCCACATTTCCCGTTCTATGGATGGCCCTTCTAATCAAAAACCTATACTCTGCCTAAAACGCTTGAAACTGGTGTTGTCCGGGTAACGCAATTAAATGCCTTCGATCTTATTAGTTACTCGCCAAAAAATTAAACGACAACTAACAATTATTTTTCGATTTCAATCGCGATCTTAAAGCTCTTTAGAAGCAGCGCGATAACGTGCCTTGTTCTGAATTTGATTTAGAAGAGGCAGTTGAGAAGATTGTCAAAGGCCTTGTTTCACTCTGTGGTTTATGTGTGATTATCGCGTGCTTTAATCCACAGCAAATCAATAATCTCTCCATGGCGTTGCTGCAGGCCACTCGTCTCCAGTTTTAAAAAGGCTGCTGTTGTGAATTGGGTGGTTGCCTTCAGTTTAGTGACCTGTGTTCCTAACCCCCTCCCTGTTTCTGTGTTTCAGATGATGAAGTTTGCCTGGGACAACTACAAAACCTTCGCCTGGGGCAAGAATGAGCTGCGACCCCTGACCAAGAACGGCCACATTGGAAACATGTTCGGTGAGTGACGTTTTGTGGCCCCAGGCTAAAAAGGCCTTGTGGGCACTGTGTTACTTGGGAGCCACAGGTAAAGGTGTTTCTGAGGTGTACCTGATGACGGGCCTGCGGTCGTGGACCAGCAGTATTGTCTCTGGATCTTAGTCAACCTTCGTGGGAGAGGCAGTTAGAGAGATGTTTATGAATCTGCACAAGGTCTATGCTGACGTGACCGACATGATGTATTTCTATGAAAGAAAACTATTTTATTCTCTAGCTTCTTCTCTAACTCGCTGACTTGTTTTAAAAGACAGATTTTCATCTAACCAAATCCCAAGGCCATTGTAAGAAGCAATGCGTTTGTATGGACATTAGTCAAAAGCATCTCAGAGAAATACAGTTAACACTAATTGGTCTCACTGTAACATTCTTTCCACGTTATTGCTGTAGATAAAAATTGCTTCTTAGTCAACTGCATACATAATGTTAATAATATTACAATCATTATCGCTCTGTTGACTTGGCTGGTGTTGTAGATGGAGTAGACCTACAAGTATACTACTTCAGAGATGTTCAAACTGGTTATTTAGACCCTAGGGGGTCTGAAGGAAACTACCAGGGGTCGGGTAAAAATGTTTAGATGAAGTAGTAGTAAAAGTCTCCCTTTTTACTGTATCAAAGGCCGTTTTTAGCATTGGCCTTACCTTCTGAACGTGAGATGGGTAACATGACCTGTTTCATCTCCACCCCAACTGACAATCATATTCTTCCCATCCAGTTCTAATAGGGTTTTTTTGAGAGATCTGACAGCTTTTGTTTGTGTCCATTTGTTTCCATTGACGGGTGCAGCGTTTAGCTGTCGTGTTTGCTGCGGTAAAGCCAGGTGTGGTTTTGATGAGAACAAAGCAATGTGGCACTACAGGAATCCCATCTCATTTTGCTCTTTGTAAACCATGATATAATAACCTAACTATGTCAAATGAGAGGGAGTGTGAGAACTATTATATGGAAGACAACATGGAATGATGGCTTCAACCAGGCTTGGATACAGAGGGCTCCCGTACAGTAGTCATTACTGTTATAGTGAGTTGTCCCTTCTTAAGATATGATTCGAAAACCCGACATCGGAAGTAACTGTGAGGGTGAGATGGATGCTATTAGTTCATGGAAATAGGATTCATTAAAAAGCTTACTTCAGCAACATGGAACTGTATTCAAATGTCATGCATGAATCCCATTGGTTTTCGCATTGTCCACATTTCTGAAAATGCATTTGAATGCCAATGAATGACGTCCACAAAGAGAGACAGGGACAGCCTGTAACCTTTACAACACACTGACATGGCGTGGGTTCAAAGTGGAGAGGACTTCAGAAGGGTTCTCTCAGATGTCCCCCGTGATGCAGGGGCATGGGCCAGCACACACACACAGGAAGTCCTGTGATAAATGGATGGGCCAGCACACACACAGGACGTCCTGTGATAAATGGATGGGCCAGCACACATACAGGAAGTCCTGTGATAAATGGATGGGCCAGCACACACAGGAAGTCCTGTGATAAATGGAAGGGCCAGCACACACACAGGAAGTCCTGTGATAAAGCGGGATGTTTTTGAAAGAGATCGGACGGTGTCTGTCTGCCATGTCTCAGTCCCTTCTCACCTGGACCGCTGGGAGAGTGTAATCCTGATGCAATCATGCAAGGCGGTGCTAGTCTTCCTCTTACCCCACGTAGTCTTCCTCTTACCCCAAGGCGTTGCTAGTCTTCCTCTTACCCCAAGGCGGTGCTTGTCTTCCTCTTACCCCAAGGCGGTGCTTGTCTTCCTCTTACCCCAAGGCGTTGCTAGTCTTCCTCTTACCCCAAGGCGTTGCTAGTCTTCCTCTTACCCCAAGGCGTTGCTAGTCTTCCTCTTACCCCAAGGCGTTGCTAGTCTTCCTCTTACCCCAAGGCGTTGCTAGTCTTCCTCTTACCCCAAGGCGTTGCTAGTCTTCCTTTTACCCCACGTACGGTCGTCCCTGCTCTCCCTTTCCTGCCGATGTGCTAATGAACCAGTTCACTGTTTACCCCGCTGTCCACGCGCCCTTCATGAGAATGTCATATATTATGCAAAGGATTTGTCTGCAACTTAATTAGACTCTGTGAAGTACAGCAAATGCAGTTTAAGCATCAGCAGATATCCAGAGAGAAGACAGCTGTGGAAATCAGTTATCAGCCGGCCGACGTTTTTCTCTGCATTCTGCCAAATTAGCACTCCTTTTTCTAGTCTATGGGAAGAGAGAAGGGCTTACTACTTCAACCCAATGTTGCTAATCCTGTAAGGAAATTCATTTCCAATTGGTTGGAAATCTGGCATGGTTTTCTTTCTCCACCCACCGTTTGCTAACACCGTGGGACATGTTGGAATACTGGGGCTGGAGTTGAGCTGTGGGTGACTGTCACACTGTTCTGGAGGACTGCTGTGTCGAAGGAAGTCAGGTATGAAATTGGATGCTGTGTTCTTTAATTTAATCCCATGAGTAAACAGTGATGGGGTGAGATTGGTTCCACGGTTAGCCTACTCGTCGCAAGCATGTTGTTAAATTGCTGAATGTCACATGAACATCCCAGAACTCCAGACTCAGTCCCTAAACGAGATAGGAAACATCTGCTTCTGCCGTCTCACTCTGCCTCTTATACTTCCTCTCTCTTTAGTTCTGTGTCTGTCTTCATATACTTCCTATCTCTCTATAGTTCTGTGTCTGTCTTCATATACTTCCTATCTCTCTATAGTTCTGTGTCTGTCTTCATATACTTCCTATCTCTCTATAGTTCTGTCTCTGTCCTCGTATACTTCATATCTATCTATAGGTTTGTTTTTGTCCTCATATACTTCCTGTCTCTCATTAGTTCTCTCTCTGCCTCATATACTTCCTATCTGTCTTTAGTTCTGTCTCTGGCCTCATATATTTATTAACTCTCTTTAGTTCTCTCTCTGTCTCTGCCTCATATACTTCTTAACTCTCTTTAGTTCTCTCTGCCTCATATACATATAATGTCCTTTCACCCTGACATTTGTGAAAGGAATGTGAAAGGAATACATGGATTTATTCAACAAAACAAAAGAACACGTATTTACACGGAGAAACAAAAGGCGCTGGACAATACAGCTAAGAAAAGAAAACAAACACCAAACGTGACGTGTACTTGCTTTAACAGTGCATATCCACAATGAACCACAACAAGTGACAGAACAAAGGAACCTACATACACACACAAATCACCAAGTGACAACAGGTGCATGTAATAGGCCAAAGTGTCCAAGGTGTGCTTCAAAATAAAAGTGGTCCCCAAAATCCCACCACTGATTCAAGGCACCGTGCTACCCAGCTTGTGACGTATTAGTTATTTTTATTGCTCTTTGTCTCATATATTCATTTTCTCTCTTTATGTATCACCCTGCCTCATATACTCCTTAACTCTCTTTAGGTATCACCCTGCCTCATATACTCCTTAACTCTCTTTAGGTATCACCCTGCCTCATATACTCCTTAACACTCTTTAGGTATCACCCTGTCTCATATACTCCTTAACTCTCTTTAATTCTCTCTGTGTCTCATATTGTTCCTGACTCTTTAGTTTTCCCTCTCCCTCATAAACAGCTTGACTCTTTAGTTCTCCTTCATATATGGCTTGACTCTTTAGTTCACCCTCTCCCTCATATATGGCTTGACTCTTCAGTTCACCCTCTCCCTCATAAATGGCTTGACTCTTCAGTTCACCCTCTCCCTCGTAAATGGCTTGACTCTTTAGTTCACCCTCTCTCTCATATATGGCTTGACTCTTTAGTTCACCCTCTCCCTCATATATGGCTTGACTCTTTAGTTCTCCCTCTCCTTCATAAATGGCTTGACTCTTTAGTTCACCCTCTCCCTCATATATTTACTTGACTCTTTAGTTCACCCTCTCCCTAATATATTTACTTGACTCTTTAGTTCACCCTCTCCCTCATATATGGCTTGACTCTTTAGTTCACCATCTCCTTCATAAATGGCTTGACTCTTTAGTTCACCCTCTCCTTCATAAATGGCTTGACTCTTTAGTTCTCCCTCATATACGGCTTATATACTCAAATCTTCTCTTTTTTTGTTCACTCTGTTTGACTCCTCCAGGCTTCTACTTGTCTTTCTCTCACTTCAAGAGTCATGGCCTAAGACAAAACACGGTCCCTTTTCCACCTATAAAAGGTCAACGTCCTACAATAGTTAAACAATAATCTTGAAATTGTAAGTGCAAGTTCATTCTTACATTCTTTATTCTTTTTTTTACTAGTGGGCGTGAAACGGCATTGTAGGTCTGTGGAGTTCTGCGCTTCCGGCTCTTGTGTTTGTGCGTGGGAGAGCACTTGATGGAGTGTACAGTACAATGATTTGTTCACACCTACTACACCTACTTGCAACTATCTAAATTCATTTAATACATTTCATTCTTGCATTTACATGTTTTCCACAACTCACACTTATGTTCTATACATAATTATAAGTAAGGCAAGAGCTCGAAGAGAAGTCTTACTTTGTGATTGTATTCAACACGTTCAGGTACAGCATACTACGTGAGTGTACTGCTTTGTTTAAAATAGCAGGAGGGGTCATTTTAATTCCTACTAGTTGTCTCTATGCATTGTCGAATCCGAAAGCAGTTGGTCCATTCGCTAAGCTTCAGCTTCTCCTGGACAGATGTATATTTGGGCAAGACAATTGTAAATTACCAACATTTTTTCAAGCTAATTTGACTTCTGTTCAACTGAGATTAGCAGAGTTTACCTCCCTGTTTATTCAGTTTTACTGATTCAATTATAGATTGTGTTTAGCACACTAAACCACTTATTCCATTCAAAACTACAGAGAATGCTATCACATTGCATCCATATATGTTGGCTATCAATTTTGAGTCACGTTTCATTTGATCTCTAGTCTCCAAGCCTCAGAAGGGTCCTTCATTAGTATGGTTTCATTTGACAGAAATCTATTCAACCAGCTCTGTAAATGGAAGGCCACCATTGTCAGTCATTCACACAGGATAATGTATTTTTAAATGTGTCATGGCTGTATGCTTAGAATGATGAAAGGATTGTTGTTGATCTTCCATGTACAATCCATGACCGATGTTGTAAATGTAGGCCATGACACCGTGAAAGTAAACGTTAGGGAACTAATGAAATCCCTAACGGAATCCATCTTTAACACAGTGTCCAGGATGTCATCATTCAAGTCCTTATAAGGCTTAACACATCCAGAAGACCGGTCAGAGTGTAACCCGTGTCCCCTGGCCATCATGTACAGTGCATTTAAGTTTGACACAGCGTCATTCCAAGATGGCTTTAGTGGATGTGACCATATCATTTATGGGAGTCAGCTAACTGACTAACATAGTCATCCTTTTTAGATTTTCGAACAATTCCTGACGTTCCATAGGGTTTCAAGGCAAACGCGGTTTGATTCGATATAGCTTGAGTCGAACAAGCTTTCCCTGCCTCCTAAGCTCCCTCATCGACTCATCCCGGACTAAATGGCAGCCAACCAACACCTGACCCCTCTAACATCAAAAACGACACACCGACAGCTATCCTGTCCTTCCTTTACAAATCACTTGGGTGTGCCGAAACAACTCTCCTGTTATCTCTCTTAGAACTGTCTCCTCGGCCAGAACCGGTCACGTTTCCAGACAGATCACTCAACTGAGACTCCTTGCCCTGTCCGTGCTGATGCTTCACTTTTCTTATTCTCAAGATCTATTCGCTGCTCTGACTCTGTAAACCGCTAGATCCTCCTCTCCAACGTCTCGGAGCTAGGTGTCTCAGTGTCTTCAACACTCTCTGATCGAGTCCTAACTGGCAAGCCAATCTTACCAGGTGACATGTAAAGGATTTATGTCCACTCCACAACTGGTGTCATCCAGGATTCTGTTCTAGACATTCCCTTTTCATCAAGTGATCTCCCACAAGATAACCGCCACTGACGACTCAGAACCACTGATTCGGTTGCATCTGAGGCTCTGTGTGTCTGAGTGGAAGTGGCTCCCCTGGCTCTTCCATTTCAATTGATGTTTATCACGCCTTTGTGTCATGAAGGGTTTGATATTTACAGATGTCTTACTTGCGTCTGTCTTGCTAGGGCACAAACATAACATAATCAGGCGATTCGTATTGTCATGACCAATCACGCCCACATCATGATAGACTTGTGTGGATTAAACAGAACTCTGTATATTGACAGTAAGCCAGCTATGGAGCTGGAGTGTGAATGTTGACTGATGTTTCACAGAGGCAACAATGACGTCTCTGCTTCTAAAGCTTGGCTAAACAGCCTTAATGGGTGTAAGGATCGTAGAACAGTCCGGTCTAGACTTTATAATTCTGCCCGTCTGTCTTGACTTTTTAATTCTGCTCGTCCGTCTAGACTTTAAAATTCTGCCCGTCCGCCTGGACTTTATAATTCTGCCCATCCTGCTAGAATTCATAACTCTGCCCATTTGCCTAGACTTTGTATTTCGGTCCGTTCTTCTAGACTTCATAATTCTGCCCGTCCTTCTAGAATTTATAATTACTCCCATCCGTCTAGACTTTATAATTCAGCACGCCTGTCTAGACTTTATAATTCTGTCCGTCTGCCTAGGATTTATAATTCTCTGTGCCCGTCTAGGCTGTACATATATATTAAATGTAATAAATCATCCATTTGCCATCCATACTTTATATTGTTACAGAAAGAATGCATCAATCCTCTAAATAAATGAGTTAACAGATTGCTGATTTTATTTTACATCTGCAGATACTCTTACCCAGATCTACTTGCCGGTATTACATTTACGATATAATACAAATGCAAGATAACTACAAATACAATACAACTTTCAGTTACATGTGCTGAAGCATTTGGCAACATCTTAAAGCGCACCTCGAGTAAACATTTAAACATTTCATTATAGACAAAGACAAAGGGATTTTTTTCATCAAGAGTTGTTATCAACCACTTCAATTGGTTTGGAATCAACCACTTCGATTGTTTTGGTAGCAACCACTTCAAATGTTTTGCAATCAACCAACTTCGACTGTGCTTTTGCCATGTCAGCTTCAAAATGAGTGACTGGGCCGCAGGCTGGAAGCAGCATCAGCGATGAGAATGTGTGTTCTGGGTCACTTCAGAACCCAGTATTGGGGCCCTGTCATAGTGTGGTCTTGTACGCAGACACACACATACACACACAGACACACGCGCAAAAACACACTCTCTGCCCCTGCTCTCGGGACCTTTGGATCTCAGATATTCACAATGAAATATTCCTCTCTCATACTCTCCCTCTTTCTGTTTTAAATAGCAACACACATCTTTGTGGGCACAGAAAAATATTCTTATTCAAAGTATGATTTTGTCTGACATTAGATCCAAGCATTACTGGAATCCAACCATATTCAGCCATGCAATCCCTACAAGACCCGTCTAATTCTCCGTTGTTTTACAAATCTTGTGAAATGTTGGTGCTCAATAAGATTAGTATTAGATAACCACACAAACATTTGTCTTCATGTCCTTTTAAGGATACAAATCCCAGGTTCTGTTTCCCCTAATGCTTATCATTTACCCTGACCTTAATCGCGGTAACCTGTCCGTTTATACCTACATGGTAGTTAGCCCTAATGCCTAACCTGAAATAACTAAATCTAAAAGCATCCCAATTTGTCACAACAACAACAACAACTCTCCCCCACAGGTAGAGTAACTCATGGATCTCTCTAACATTTACACACAACCAGACCCACTATGCAGTTATTACCTCAGGTCAGGATGAAGCTTGTCTAGTGAACACTTCCCTGGCTGGCACAGACTATTTCTAGAGTCTGATTCGAAGCTGGCGAGGTGGGCCTCGGCCTGCATGCCTCATGTGGAGAACTGATGGTCAGGAGGGTCTGAAAGGACCAGCTCAGAATCACTGGCCTCCCAGAGAGGAGGGCAGACATACTGGGGGGGATGGGAAGGAGTCAGAGGTGTCACAACATATAAGTCTTACACCTAGGAATAGACTGGTCTATTTATGAATATGGAACGACTCTGTCTGAGGAGAAAAGGAAGACATTAAGCTATGCAGGGACACTTGTTTATATTTAGTGATTGCCGGAGAAAACACTTAGGCGTATGAATAATTTTCAGCATTTGAATCAGTGGCACAAGCTGGTGCCCTAGTTTTATGTTAGGGATTGTTTATTCTAAAAATAATCACGAGACATACTTTTTTGAGCGTGCTTACTATCGTAGAGAGGTAGATTGAAGCAAACATCAACCAGCGGGTATTCCCTGTTTTTGAACAACGACTGGAGCATCGTGCACAAGGGGGAACAGTTACACAGGATTTGCTGGATCAACTCTAAAGAACACAAGGATTTCTTTTTGGAAGATTTGTATGGGATCATTTGTATGCTTGACATTTATAGAGAAACATTTATTTATTTAGAAACAGGTAGGATATATATCTTTTTTTCTTCTGAAAGAGCTGTGAGGCGGATTGGAACCCTGGAGTACACAGCATGTGAATGAACTGCTGGACTCCTCGAGGCGAGAAACGTACATGTCTGAGGACATCAACACATGCGTAGTACTGCTACAAGGAGCAGGACTTAACAACTACTGTGACATGGCCCGAAACTTTCTGAAGTAAAGTACCACCGGGTTTTGGCACATGCCTTCGATTGACTGGTACTGTACTTGATATACAACATAATGATGTGAAATAAAATTTTGAATTCATCAGACATTAATTCCGTGACGTTTTACCACCGGTTCAACCTTATTATCATTTCAATTTTAGCTTACTGAACCAGGCAGGGATTCCCTTAGACTGAAGGTGTTTGAAAAAAAACATTGTGTGTAGCCTGCACTTTCTTTGCGCTGGCTTTTCATTCTCGCACTGGCTTTTCATTCTCGCACTGGCTTTTCATTCTCGCACTGGCTTTTCATTCTCGCACTGGCTTTTCATTCTCGCACTGGCTTTTCATTCTCGCACTGGCTTTTCATTCTCGCACTGGCTTTTCATTCTCGCACTGGCTTTTCACTCTTTTCACAACACACAAGACCTCTTGGGAAGAATCCAGGACGTTACCTTTTCTCTTGAGCCGAGACGCAGTGGCTAGAAGCAGTTTTTTCTTGTCATCTCGGGTTTTCCCTCATGTGACCTCAGAAACTAAATGTTTCTTTTCATTGCCCCATCCACACAAAAGACAGGATTGACAATAAATGGGTGGAATAAAACTTGGTCTGGCTCCCTAAACACTTTCAAGATCTAATGCTGCTGTAAGTTATAGGAAGCTCCAGTAACAGTCTGCTGAGAGCCCTCCTCCTCCTTCAACTCCTAGCGACCGCGGTTGCTCCTTTAGGCAAAGAGTACCACACTAAGACTACCTGGTAACGGACATACAAACAAACCAGTTCCGTCATTGGTTGTCACACAACTGCCCTATAGTAATTTGTCAGTGTGTTTCACACAAATAGGCCTATTAACTTTTCAGTGATTAAATGCCCAGTTCAGACAAAATCATTATTTCCATTTATTTGATGACACTAACACACTATCATGTAAATGTTGCTGTCTGCGATTGAGAAAAATATGGTAATGCTGTTCCAAATAAACGTTGGAAGTTCCAGCCTGTTACGGTAGTCTGGAATGTTCGGACTGACCAGGAGATACATTAGTAAATATGCTGATAAGAATATCACAGCTAGTTTTTAAGTTTTTCTTCCTTATACAGCTCATGAATCAATATCGTTGCTCCCGAGTATGTTGGTCACTAATGTAAGAGCACACTTTATTAAGGGAGCAGACACAACATCATTGGATGTTGAGGAGAGCAAAAGGCAATCACCGAATGACCGGAAAAATACACATTAGCAGTCACAACATGTCTTTCCCTGAAACAGATATTGTCCTCCTCAAGCTTTTCTGTCCTGTAACAATGAATGTCTCATGGCCGCTAATGGGATTGTCCACAGGCAGTTTTTTGGCAGTTCTTTTCCCAACACAAAAAGAGACAGAGAGCTTAACGCTTTCCTGTCTCCCCTCTGTGGGATGTTTAGCAATTTTGTCCTTCCTTTATCTTTCCGCTGTTGTGTCCTTTCTCAAACAGTTTTTTCCTCCCCCTTCTGTAGTCTGTTCAGCAAGTCTCCACCTCCTCTCCCCCTCTCTCCTATGAGATGCAATTAAGGAACTCTAGGTCACCAGCTTGGCTAAGAGTCGTCCCTGAATGCATATAGGTCAACACAAGTTGAACCATTGACTTTTGTCCTACAGCACGTCTAGGGACCATTTAAACCAGGGGCGTTAATTGAAAAAATGGTAGCAGAAGCACTTCAATTGTCTTAAGAGCACGTTGTTGGTGTCTGTTTGTGTGGAGGCAAGTGCATGTGTGTGTTTGCTGATCGATACCCCCCAATGATGAAGTGGAGGGTATTTATTATTGAAGAGTACTTTTCTTTCCACAGCATTCCACAGAGATGTGAACATAGTAGAAGCATGTTGGATGTGTTGTGTCAGTTGGAAACCCCCGATCCTTTGCAGAATAAGGATTTCTGCTAGTCCGGGTCAACGGTTACGACGTGACAAAGTGATCCTACAGTTTTTGTTCCGGATTCTCCAAGATACGGCCCAGGGACAGTATAAATGAGGCCAACTATATTATTATTATCACTGTCACACTACAAAAATTAGTCGCGCTTAACCACAAGATGTACCTCTTTTTCATAATTCTATAATGGATTAAAAATTAAAAAGCAGTGCGTTACGCTGAAGACACAATGTGTTTTATTGTCGACTACAGTCAGGTCTTGACGTGGGATTAAACAAGTACAGGAGTCAGTCAATTGCACCGGCCCTTAAATGTCAGCCCACAACCTACCAGAATAACTGGCATTGTTTTCTTCTTGCTAATTTTGACGTTGAGTAATGTTTGGTGCCGCCCCCCTGGCAGCTGCAAATGGCACAGAGGGCAAGATGTGTTTGAAAGCCCTGCTTTAGAGAGGGTCAGTCTGCATAGATGGTGCCGTGGTGACTAAAGCCTTACAGCAGTGTGGTATCGAGTCGACCTTGAACCCCGCTTCATTTGCAGTCCTCCCCTGCAGATGTTATTTTTTCCAAGGCATTGAACCGACAAGCTGCACAGCGTTATAGCCTTTCTATAAGGCTATAACGACTTATAGGGGGGGGGGGGGTTGGTAAAGGTACCGATGGAGAGAGGTAAATGAGTTGGGAGGACTTATTTGTCAGGGTTAGACAAAGGACTAGGTGTACGAAGCCTCTAATCTGACTGTCATGTTATACCCACAAGTAGAGTGAAGGGTCAACCCTACCTGATTGCTCCTGCCTTATCCCAGCTCAATCGCTGTTACGGGGGTTGTGACAGGGTCATCATATCTATATAATCTTCATAGCGATGGAGATTCAGTCGACAAATCATTCCCCTCGGCCACCTAATCTGCCACATCTATCTTCCCTTGAGAACTGAACCCTCCTTTCAATCTCACCAAACTGATGTTGAACAAGTTAGGGTTCCGTTTTTCTCTCTATCAAGATGCAGAACTCCTAATTATCCTGCGTGATGCATATCTGTCATTGCGTCTGCTCTTGGGATGACCATATCTTTCGCGAACACATTGCAATTATATTGCGCAGCCTTTCCCGCCATGAACTTCCAGCGGTTGTGAGATGCCGCAGACACGAATAGCCCTTATTAATCTAAATGCTACATTTTTTTAAGGGAATAAACCTTTGTTTTATTGGAAATCAACTTTGTACAACACACACGCTGTTCCTCTGCTTGGTTTCGGGGAAAACTCAGCTAGATTTGTGTGGTCTCGATATCCATACAGCAATTCATAAAAAAAAAAAACGATTTCCTAGTTTGGATTGTTGTATTTTCTCATGTCTTACAGCCCACAAGCCATCTGTTGCAACCTGCTTCACTAGTGTCATGATGTATTCTTGTGTACATTCCAAAAGGGATATATGTGGCATACAAGCATGTATGTGAAACACTTTTTCCTTTGGTCTTAGCCTGAAATGTTGCAATGTTTTAAAACCCAAATGATAATAATCACCAAAAATCTGGTCATTCCACTAAAGGCATGCGATTAGTTCAGTTTTGACAGTTTCCATGTATAACATCATGACGACATTATAAATGGTTACATTGACAATTTGGGCAACAGGTAATGTAGGAAATGTTTTAAATGTGCAAGATAGTACAAGGATTCACAGTGATGCATGTAAAGTAAGGAGAGATCAGCAACACAGCCCATAACATGAGTTCGCGTATTTTGAGGCCGCCTGGGTTTCTCACAGAAGTTGGACTCGGCTACTACTCGCAGACCAATCCAGGCTCCAATGTTCCAGCCTCCAGAACAGCTTCACTGGGCTTATCTCTACAAAATCAACTGGGGTACAGAGACATGCATGTTCATTTCATTGTCAAATCCACCACTGTTAGTATTACTATTTTCACATTTCACTTGAATGTAGTGTTGACTTCTATCTATGTAGCAAAACTGTGGTTCGTTTACATGAATTGGAATTGGTTAGATTCATTCTTTGGTCATGTATACCAGTGGTGGTTTTAACATTGTTATTAGAATGCATGAGCAGAAAATAACCTACCCAATGTACCTCAAATACGGTAGTGATCTTTGATGTTGATCTAGTTTGCTTTCCGATGGTCCTGGGGGCCTTGTTAAGGTCAACAGCATCATCAAGGTCACCCTGTACATTTTCTACCAAAAACCTGGCTGCTTCGACAAGGAGACTGACATTTGGCTGCAAGTGCACTTTCCAGCAACACAGCAACTTCAAACACACTCATTTAAAATCCTCAAATACATTGTTAATTATCAGTGTTTTAGGGTTTGGATTGATTGCAGTCCAAAGGCCTGCATGTAGGATATGTGCATTGGGCCAGAAACCATGGTTTGAAAGACAAAATCCCCCAAATTCTACCAACTTGAAAACCATTAAAAACTTGAAATATCAGTTGTTGGCAGTCTAAAAGCCTGCATGTAGGATATCAAAAATCTGGATAGATGGAGGAGTTAGTTAGCTAGCTTAGTGCAAGCCAACAGAGGCACCTAGCAAGCTATCTTAGAGCTAGCAAAAATGGGGCAACCAATTAGCTAGTCTTCAGGCAGCAGAAAGAACCAAGTGGAGTGTTGAATTTGAAAAGGCAGCTAATCGAGGGAACATTGCATCATCACTTTAGAGCTTAACAGTGAGCTCTGAAGTGATGTGTGCCAGTCCTGGTCTAACTGTGCTGCCAGTTCTGGTCTCACTG